>PVJD01012318.1:0-40449 GCA_004026545.1 Mormoops blainvillei
CCCCACTGGAAAGAAAAGACCCAGCTCGGGTGGCAGGTTTGGATCCAACTGGTGCTTCCTGGACATCCGAGGTGTACTTTCACACAGGCCGCCTAGCAGGCACAGTGAGGACGGCTCTGCCCACCGACCTCAGCTCCTAGACAGAGCCAAGAACTACTGCCAGCCCTCCTGGGATGTGTGTTTTGGGACTCTGTGCCCCGCAGTGATTCCAAATCTCACGTTCTAATGCAACCATCACCTCAGTACTCAGAGTCCAGGGAATAAGAAGCTGCAGATAGGGAGGTTTCCCTTTCATATCAAATTCAAAGCTGCTCATTCATCCTCACAGTATAATGGTATCTACCAGTGAGCTGGAGGGTCTGTGTGCTTGGCTGAGGGGACGCAGGGGATGGGTGGTCATCAGGAAGCAGGGACTTAGGAGAGGAAGCCAGGAGAGAGGGTGTCAAGAGGCCCATAAATTAGCTTCTGGGAGCTTGGTGAGTGGAGCCAGCATGTTCCAGCCTTCTTTAGAATGAGGTTCACAGGCCAGCAGCTGGCACCATCCAGAAGCTTGTTGAAAATACAGAATCTCAGCATCCACCTCTGAGTTCCTGAGTCAGAATCTAAGTTTTAATAAGATCTCCAGGGATTTGTGTGCATGTTACAGTTTGCAGAATGCTAGTCTGTATAGCCTTCCCCCACCCCCACTCCCAACGAGGGAGGTCCAAGGGCAGGTCTTGACATCTCAGAAGTTTTTAGGTTTTTACTAAAAAAGAAATCCTAAAAGATCTTGCCCATTTAGCTCTGGGTGAAGTGTTTTTCTTGTATAAATGCGGACTTGATGTGTGGACCTCAAGGACAAACCTCTGGTGGTCTGCTTTTTGACAGGGCTCAGGCTTTGACTCTGACCAAGATAGACAGAGACAGGGCCCATTGTGGGGGTCAGTGGAATTCCCTGGGTCAACCTAACACCTAGTCTTCTTTCATTCAAACTCTAACCCTATCTGGCAACATTTGAACTGTAATCTGCAATAGGGGCTTTTGGATTCGTCTGGATCCCTGACCACTTTAAGCTGTATACTGCCCCCCCTTTCCCCCCAAGAAAACATGTAGATTCATATATAGACCCAAATATGGCACTTCATCAGCGGTTGGCGGTCAGTAGGGTAAAGTGCCCAATTGCCACATCTAGGATCTTCAAACTTCTGTTGAAATGGGGTATCAGCCAACCTGAGATGATGGAGTCTGATGTTTATTGAGAAGTTTCTATACTACTTCACGAGTTTAAGCACCTTGCCTCATAATGCCAGTGGTGGAGATAAGATCTGAGCCCTGGACATGGGGCTCCAGGATTATGCCTTAAACCCTTGAAATCCTGGGAGGGAACCTCTTGGGTTTTATGGGTGAGACTGTGGCTGCAGCAACAACTACCATGTTCTCATGTTTAGAATTGACAAAAACAGACCTGATTCTAAGTGGACCTTTCTTAAACTAGCATTCTGCTTGGGGAATCTATTCAAGGAATGAATCATAAAAATAATGAAACATCTATGCACAGGAATATCCATAGAAGCCTTATGTGGCCAAAAACGGGGCTACGTACTAAACCGGACAAGCTCAGGGGAGGCCTGCATGGTGGACTTTACAAAATCAGAGACTGAAAGTAACCACATTGGATGGTCTGAACATAAAAAATTCCTAACTGAACGTGAGTTTGGCAGATAGTCATGTCCTAGGTCTGTAGCTTCCTTAATAAAGCTCAGTCTTTACCTTAAGTGAGCATGTCTATTGTCTTTTTGCATCTAAGATAACATACCCTTGAAATGTTAGAGTAATCTCTTCTTTTCCAGGCTCCTCAGGGCACAGTGTAGGCACCAGCACTGGAGAGCACAGAACCCTTCATTGTTATCTTGTTCCCTGCATACCATTTTAATGTACTGTAAATGTTAATTTTTAACTATCTCCCAAAAGAAATTTGTGTCCCTCCATTTAACTTTTTTTCCAGTCACAGAGATTTTTCCACTTTGCTTTCTCTTGCCCTCTTAATTTACCACAATATAACTCTCCTTTTATTGTAATGTATAAAATAAGCTGCAAAACTGCCATTCTCCAGAGCATTTTCCCAATCTGTTGAGATTTTGCTTTCCAGCAATTGTCAGTTTGGCTCAAATAAAATCATAAAAATCCTCTACAGGTTTGGACATTTCTTACATTGATATTTACTTGGCACAGTGAGCAGGGTTCCAATGAAGGCCACCCAGGACCACCCAGTGGACCTGGACCTGGTGCTAGGTCCCAGCAGGGACCTATTGAGCCCCCAGGATTTTTGCTTTGTATCAGGTGAACTGGGTGAGTTTTTCTTTGAATTCTGGAGCTACCTGTTTTAAGGTAGGAGGACCTGACTTTATTTGAGCTGTTCTTAAAAGAAAATCCTCAAGGTACCACTAGCAGAGGTATCCAACCTTTTGGTGTCTCTGGGCCACACTGGAAGAAGAAGAGTTGTCTTGGTCCATACATTAAATACACAAACACTAATGAAAACTGATGGGCAAAAAAAGGTTTTAAATAAATTTACTATTTTGTGTTGGGCCACATTCGTAGCCATCCTGGGCTGCATGCGACCCACACATGCCATGGGCTGGACACCCCTACAAGGATAAGTTTTGAGATAACTCACCTAAGGCTACGGGTCAATTGAGATAATCCAGGGACAGGAAAAATATTATGGTAAGTGAAATAAACCAGTTGGTGAAAGACAAACACCATATAATCTCACCTATGAGGAACCTGTTGAACAAAAATAAACTAATGAGCAAAATAGAACCAGAGGCATGGAGACATGGAACAGATTGACAGTGACCAGAGGAGGGAGAGAGGGATAATGGTGGAAAGAAGGGTAACGGACTAGGCAAAGAACATGTATGAATGACCCACAGACATGCACAACAGTGTGGGGATTGACAGTGGGAGCTAGTGGTAGGATGGGCAGAGGAGGGCAAAGGGGGAAAACTGGGACAATTGTAATAGAATAACAATAAATATTTTTTTAAAAGTAGAAACCTGTTTCCAATTGTATCCATTGAATTCAGTTTATTTAATAAACTCACTACATGAATGAAAAGCCAAAAAACAAAAAATGAGTGACCGGTTTTTATTTTGGCTTCTCGATGGGAATAGCTTACTGAGAGTCTGAACCAAACCTTTTGCTAGGTAAATGAGAGTCTGAACTTGTTCATCTCTGAAGATAAGGGGCATTTACCCCCTCCAGCTTGAATTTTGGTACTCTGGGTGACTAAGAACCTATGGCAAGGTTTCTGAGGGTACCCCTGAAGACTAGCAGGACCACATAAGGAATTCTAACACAACTGTAATTAAATAACTAACTCATCTGGGAATGCACCCATAAAAGCTGGTTACCTAGTGCTCTGCATTCCCATGTTTGTGTTAGACAGCTGGGGAGAGAAACTGAGTCATGTAAGAGGGTTGGAGCAACTCGGATGGTGACAGCCCCTTGGATCTCAACCAGTAAACAGCACACTTCAATCTACTACACAGTATACTTAGAAATTTGTTCAGACTCTGCAGACCTCAAAAGATGCTTCTAAGGCCAGCAAGCTCCCAACTCTCATTAATGCTCCAGCAGATGTATAATTCATAGGGAGACTTTACTTGCAAGTACTTGCAGAAATGATAAGGTTTTACTAGACGTGATATTAACTTAAGATGGCTGAAATGGAGTCCTTCAAACTTATATTATTATTATTCTTTTGTGCACAATAGAAAAAAAAGCCAGCTTTAAAATCAAACTGATGAATGAGAGGCTTACCTCAATTAGCAAATAGGAGCCTCTGAAATGGAGCACAGAGACACTTTCTTTTCTCCAGAAAGTTAACAGCAAAATTTTAGAGACTGTTCCAGAAGCTTTTCAATACCAACACCCCACTTTTCCCTCTTCCCCATTTGCCCCGCACTACCCCTTATTTTGTTGTCTGGATTTACTCTCCTCCTCCCCCTTTTCCTATCTTCTCTATATCTCCTCCATGGCAATTCCCTATTGACCTAGGGAAGACTCAGAATAGAAAACCAGCTACCAGGCAGGTTGTCTGTGCGGAGGGGGCTGAGGGCAGTAGTAAGGCCAGGCCTCAGGTCCCAGCTGGCTGGTGTCCACCTGGCCCACATTTCCAGTGCCCCCTATCACCTACCCCCAGCACCCACTGGATACCTTCAGAATCCAGAAACACCAATTTCATAATTTACCCTTGATAATACCCTTTCATAATTTCCATGAATCCATAAATACTGATAGTGTGGACAGAACTTGCAAGAAGGTGTCCCACCTCTGCTTCCCCATCCTCCCAGGGGAAGTCCACCTTGTGCAGTGGCACAAGAAGATAGTTTTCTACCCAGCCATAGCTGTTTGTCCCTGCTTTAGTCTTCTCGGGCAACAGTGGTGGTTGTGACCACTGCCAGACATAGCTTGGGAGAACAGCCTTTCTGAGGGTTGATAGCTGGCATGTCTCAGTGACCACCCAGTATGTACTGGTGTGCAGGGCCACAGGGGTTAGCCGTGTGTCCAGAGCGTGCCATGGAGATGTGTGATGGAATTTAACCAGGAGATATAGTTCCCAGGTGAGCAGAAATGTGCACACAGGAATGTTCAGTGGAGGAGCATAGAGAATACAAAGAACTAAAAATGCCCTAGGTGTCATTTGGTGAGAACACAATGCTACCACTAAAAAGGATGTGCTAGATTGCTACGTGCCAACACAGAAGAATATTTAAGTGGGGATGCAAGTTGCAGAACCTCATCATAATATAATTTATTTGTTTAAGAGAAGAAGAGGAGAAATTACTATTTATGTGAGAGCCAGGGAAATCTGAGACACTCCATGGCTTCTGCCGGCATATTAGTGTTTTGTAAGGAAATTCCTGCCAGGAATCTTAAAACAAAATAAAAAAAGAGCCTAAATCTTGATTAAAGTTTTTTTTTTACTTTTTTATTTTTTTAAGATTTTATTTTATTTATTTTTAGAGAGCAGGGAAGGGAGAGAAAAAGAGAGGGAGAGAAACATCAATGTGCGATTGCCTCTCATGCATCTCCTGCTGGGGACCTGGCCCGCAATCCAGGCATGTGCCCTGACTGGGAATCAAGCTAGCAACTCCTTGGTTGACAGACTGGTGCTCAGTCCATTGAGCCACACCAACCAGGGCTTGACTAAAGTTTTTTTTGACAAGGCATTCATTTAAAACAACCAAGCCTCTGAACTGCTTTGCACAGATATTCCCCAGAAGTTGGCAAAATACAATCTCTGACTTTAATCTCTGGTCTCATACTCTCTAGAGGCGCCCTCAGGTGTTTTTCCCAAAGTCAGTCTGTCTTCCCGTGTGCATTTGTCTGTCTGATCCCGTTTCTGCCCTTTCCAGTGCTGACACCTCATCACCTCTGCCTTGCCCACCATGCAATAGGAATGTGCACTTGGACTTCCCCTGGGAGGATGGAGAAGCAGAGGTGGGACACCTTCTTGCAGGGTCTGTCCACACTATCAGTATTTATGGGTTCATGGAAATTATGAAAGGGTATCAGGATAGTCCTTGACAGAGTGACCTGTGGGCATGGTGAAAGGCAGGAGAGATATGGGCCTCTCCCTCTTCCACAAACACTTGCCACTTTATGGTCAGAGCCAAGCCTCTACTGCGCTGCTCCGGAGTTACCACTTGGGGGCACACTTCAGCTCCTCATTTGCCCTCAACGGAGCCTGTCTTCCCACCTTCAGGATGGGATGAGCAGATCCAACACACAAGGTCACAGGGTGCTAAGATGTTGTGTGCAACACCCCAGCATTAGAAGCTTCCCTGAGAATAACAGAACAATGGTAGATGACTCTGAAGTATACAGAACTTTTCCTTTCCTTCTTACCGCTACATAGGACTCTGTCGTGTGAATTTCCCAGTCTAGTTAGCCGGTTTTCTGTAGATGGACATTTGGATTGCTTTCTTTGCAATAATGCTACAGTGAATTGTCTTGTGTACACATCATTTTGCACTTTTGCTGTAGTATCTTTGGCGTAAAAGTTTTTAAAAGCCAGACTGTTGGCTGAGAGGAAAAGTGCAGATGTAATTGTGCTAGGTATTGGGAAATTTCTCTTCATGTGGATCACACCATTTTACATTTCCCTCCAGCAATGTAAGAGCATGCCTATTCCATCATATTAACACTTTGTCTGTTATATAAGTTGCATTTTTCCCCCTAGCTTGTCATTTGTCTTTTTTACCTCGTTTGTGTGTTTTGGGACACAAAGTTTTGTGTTTTTTCCTTATATGCATATGTTTAAATTTTATGTTCGGTCATGAGACAAGCCTCAGTAAGTTTAAAAGGATTGAAATACAAAATATGTTCTCTGACCACATGGAATGAAATTAGAAGTCAATAACAGATGAAAATTTGGGAAATTCACAAATATATGGAAATGAAACAACATGCTTCTGAATAACTTCTGGCTTAAGGAAGAAATCACAAGGGAAGTTAGAGCATACCTGAATGAAAATAAAAACAACATACTAAAACTTAGGGGATGATGCTAAAGCAATGCTTATAAGGAAATTTATAGCTATAACCACCTATATTTAAAAAGAAGAAAGAATCTCAAATCAATAATCTCTGCTTCCACCTTAAGAACCTAGAAAAAGAACAGGCTAAACCCAAAGCAAGCAGGAGAAAGAACAAAGATTAGAGCATAAATAAATTAAATAGAAAAACAATAGAGAAAAATCAGTGAAACCAAAAGTTAGTTCTTTGAAAAAAAAATCAATAGTACTGACAAATTTTCACTTAGAATGACCAAGGATAGTAAGAGGCAAGGCACAAATTACTAAGATCAGAAATGAAAAGGGGACATAAAATTACAAGAGAATATTATGAACAATTGTACACAAATTTCTTTCATTTTTTAGTATATTTTTTATTGTTCAATTACAGTAGTCCCCATTTCCCCCACCATCTCTTGCCCTACCCATCCCCACCTCCCATATTCAATCCTTACTGCCCCCATTGTCTTTGTCCATGGATCCTTTATACTTGTTCCTCGATGACTCTTCCCCTTCTTTGCCCCAATATCCCCCTCCCCACTCCCCTCTGGTCACTGTCAGTTTGTTCTTTATTTCCATATCCTTGGCTATATTTTGCTCGCTTGTATGTTTTGTTGATTAGGTTACACTTATAGGTGAAATCATATGGTGTTTGTCTTTCAACACCTGACTTATTTCACTTAACATAATGCTCTCCAGTTCCATCCATTCCGTTGCAAAGTTTACAAGCTCCTTCTTCTTTTCTGCTGTGTAGTATTCCATTGTGTAAATGTACCACAGTTTACTGATCCACTCATTTACTGATGGGCACTTAGGCTGTTTCGGGCACTTAGGCTGTTTCCAGCACTTTGCTATTGTAAATTGCACTGTTATGAACATTGGGGTGCATAGGTTCTTTTGAATTGGTGTTTCTGGATTCTGAAGGTATAGCCCCAGCAGTGGAATTGCTGGATCGAAAGGCAGTTCCATCTTTAGTTTTTTGAGGAAATTCCGTACTGTTTTCCACAGTGGCTGCAACAGGCTGCATTCCCACCAACAATGTACTAGGGTTCCCTTTCTCCACAACCTCAACTGCACCTGTTTGTTGATTTATTAATGATGGCCATTCCGACCAGTGTGTAGCGGTATCTCATTGTGGTTTTAATTTGTATCTCTATAATGGCTAGTGCTGTTGAGAATTTTTTCATGTGTCAATGGGTCCTCTGTATATCCTCCTTGGGGAAATGTCTATTCAGGTCCTTTGCCCATTTTTTAATTGGATTGCTTGTCTTCCTGGTGTAGAGTTGTATGAGTTCTTTATATACTTTGGAGGTCAAACCTTTGCCCAAGGTATCATTGGCAAATATGTTATACCATATGGTTGGTTCCCTTTTCATTTTGTTGATGTTTTCTTTAGCTGTGCAGAAGCTTTTTAGTTTGATGTGGTCCACTTGTTTATTCTTTCTTTTATAGCCCTTGCCCTAGGGGATGTATAGGTAAAAATATTGCTGCCTGGGATATCTGGATTTTCCTGCCTATGTTGCCCCCTAGAACTTTTATGATGTTACTACATATATCTAAGCCTTTTATCCATCTTGAGTTTATTTTAGCATATGGTGTAAGTGTACGGAGTTTTTTGTTTGTTTGTTTGTTTGTTTTGCATGTACTTATCCAGATCCCCCAACACCAACTATTGAAGAGGCTGTTTTAAAAAATTGTTGTTCAGTTAAAGTTGTCCCCATTTTTTCCCCCATTACTCTCTCCTGCCCTACCCACCCCCACCTCCCACATTCAATCCTCCCCCCTCCTTGTTGTCTTTGTCCCTTCCCAGTGCACCTCAGTTCCCTTTTTGAAAAAAGTCTCTGTTGGCACCACTGCCACTCCAAGCCACTGCCCAGCTTTCCACACACTCCAACTCACTGGGAAGTCCAGAGTCTATCTCAATCATGGCCAGTTGTGGCCCACTGCTTCTCCCAGCTCCAGGTGCTGCCAGGATCTCCCCCAACTCTTTGGCACTGTCCCAGTCTGCAACTGCTGCCTCGGCTTGGGTGCACTGCCTGCTGTATGTGTGCTTGCTGCCTTTCCCATGTCCTCGCACCCCTGACGACTTTACTCGTTCAAGTCTCTCTTGGTACAGGTCTGGGATTTCCTTGCTTTAAGAGGGGAAGGAGCTGCTAGGCTGCTATCACTTACTTGGCTCTCCTTCACAGCAGCTGCGGTTTCTGGCACCATGCTTGGGGACATTACCTGTCCACCTATAAAATCCCCTTACCACCCATTTTGAAGCATCCTCTACAAACATTGGCTTCCAAACTTCTTATCAGCTAAGATTCTGTTGGCTGTTCACTTTGTTTTTTTGAAGATCGGTTGTGTCCCAGTTGGGTGCATGAGCAAGCGGGCTCAGTTTCCACCTGCTTCTCTGCCATCTTCTCCTCTCTTCGTAGTAATAATTTATTAGATATATCTCCCCATGCAAGGAAAACAAAAGAAAAAAATAAACACATGAGATTACATCAAATTAAAAAGTTTTTGCACAGCAAAGGAAGTCATCAACAAAATAAGAAGACAACCCAAAGAATGGGAGAACATATGATAAGGGGTTAATATCCAAAATTTATAAAGAGTTTATAAAACTCAATACTAGAAAACCAACAACCAAATTAAAAAATGGGCAAAGGACTTGAATAGACACTTATCCAAAGAGATCATACAGATGGTAAGTAGACATATGAAAAGATGCTCAATGTCACTAATCATCAGGGAAATGCAAAGTAAAACCACAATGAGATATCACCTCACCCTGTTCAGAATGGCTATCACCAATAAATCAAGAAACAATAATAACTGGTGAGTGTGTGGAGAAAAAGGAATCCTTTTACACTGTAGGCAGGAATGCAGATTGGTATAACCACTATTGAAGGCAGTATGGAGTTACCTCAAAAAATTAAAAAAGAAAATTGCCTTTTTCTCAGCAATTCCCTTCTGGGAATTAATCCAAAGAAGCCTTAGACATTAATTTGAAAGAATATAAGCACCTCTATGTTCATTGCAGCGTTGTTTACAATTACCAAGATTTGGAAGCAGCCCAAGTATCATCAGTAGATAAATGGATAAAACAACCATGGTACATCTACATTATGGAATACTACTCAGCCATAAAAAAAAGAAAAAAGATTTTACTCTTTGAAACATCATGGATGGACCTGGAGAACATTATGCTAAATGAAATAAACCAGTCAGAGAAAGATAAATGCCATATGATTTCTCTCATATAAGGAATCTAATGAACCAAGTGAATAACAAGCAAAATAGAGACATACTCATAGATAGGGAGGAGACTGACAGCTCTTTGGGGGTGGGGTGGTGAGAGGATGGAAGGCTCAAGCCAAAAAGAAAAAGAACTCATAAACATGGACAACAGCCTGGTGATTTCTGGGGAGAGGGGGTGAGTGGAGGGAGAAAAGGGTATAATGAACATAAATGGTAATGGAAAAAATAAAATAAAAAATAAAAAAAGGAAAAATCTATTTGAAACCAAAAAAGACCCTGAATAACCTCAGCAATCTTGCAAAAGAAGAACAAAGCTGGATGTATCACAACTCTCTTCATAGTAATATTTTATTAGCTATATCTCCCCATGCAAGGAAAACAAAAGAAAAAAATAAACACATGAGATTATCAAACTGTACTATAAGGCTACTGTAATAAAAACAGCTTGATGCTGGCATAATAACAGACATAAAGATTGATGGAGCAGAACAGAGATCCCAGGAATAAGCCCACGCCTGTATAAGCAATTGATATTTAACAAAGGTGGCAAGAGCACACAATGGAGCAAAAACAGCCTCTTCAATAAATGGTGTTGGGAAAACTGGACAGGTACAATATATGCAAAAAAATGAAACTCAACCACGACTTACACCATACATAAAAATAAACTCAAAATGGATAAAAGACTTAAATGTAAGTCACAAAACCATAAAAATCCTGAAAGGAAACATAGGCAGTAAAATCTCAGATATCCCTTGCTGCGATATTTTTGCCAATATATCTCCTAAGGCACTGGAAACAGGAGAAAATAAACAAATAGGGCTACATCAAATTAAAAATATTCTACACAGCCAAAGTAACTATCAGCAAGATGAATAGGGAACCCACTGTATGGGAGAACATTTTGCTGATGATACACCTGATAAGGGTTTGATCTCCAAATATGGAAAGAGCCAATAAAACTCAATACCAGGGAGACAAACAACCCAATTAAGAAATGGGCAAAACATCTGCTCAACATCACTAATCAACAGAGAAATGAACACTAAAACGTCAGTGAGATATCACCTTACACCTGTCGGAATGGCTACCATCAATAAATAAACAACAATTTTTGATGAGAATGTGGGGAAAAGGGAACCCTAGTGCATTGTTGTTGGGAATGCAGCCTGGTGCAGCCACTGTGGAAAACAGTATGGAGTATCCTTTAAAAAGTAAAAATTGGAATTCCCTTTGACCCAGCAATTCCACTTCTGGGAATATATCCTAAGGACACTAAAACATCAAAACAAAAAAATATATGCACCCCTATGTTCATAGCAGTGCTATTTATAATAGCCAAGATTTGGAAACAGCCTAAGTGCCCATTAGTAGATGAGTGAAGAAAAAAGCAATGGTACATTTACACAGTGTAATACCAAGCAGCAGTAAAAAAGAAGAAACTCTTACATTTTGCAACAATATGGATGATCTGGAGAATATTATGCTAAGTGAAATAAGCCAGGGAGTGAAAGGCAAATACCATATGATCTCACTTATATTTGGAATTGAACGAACACAGTAAACTAACAAAGTAATAACAGAAGCTTAGATATATGAAAATGACAGCTGCCAGAAGAAAAAGAGGGGTAGGATGAAAGATGGTGAAGCGATTAACCGAAGAACATTTGTGCACAACCCACGGACCTACGGGGATTGACTTAGGTCAGGGAGAAGGTGGGGCTGGGTGGAGGTGGGGAAAGGGAGAAAAAGCGAGAACAACTGTATTAGCATACACAATAAAAATAAATAAATTTTAAAAACTTTAGTAATATAATTAAATAAAAAATACATTTCCTTTTAAGGGGAACTTTATTACACTAACATAAATGGAAAACTGGTGTCACTTCCCTAAGTATGATGTAGCTATAGAAATAAATATAATGCAAATCAAATAATAGTCTTACATTCCACCCAGAGACAAATGTCTGATAGGCACTCGGAATCTCAGGCCTATATACCTGTATTTTAAAAATGGGATCAGGAGTGTTAGAAGGTGCTAACGATGCAATGGCAACGAATGAAGGCTTTTTCCTTGACCTATTCAGGACCAAAGAAAATTGAAAACTAAATTACCCTCCCCACTAGGATTCTTGGCCTGTCCATTGTTGCTGCCCAACCCGTATCTTTGTGAGGCAAGCAGGACAGAGGTTATTGTTACTATTTTCCAGTTAAGGAAAACTGAGATTTGGAGAAACAGCCAACAAAGCCACTCATCTCTGGGGCCTCCTCTTCCTAGAAGCCCTTCCCTACACGTGGGCACAGATGCAGGGCCTTCTTGGTCCTCCCACACACCCTGCACAGAGGCTCATGGAGGCATTGGTGGTTCAGTGGGATGCACTATTGGCCTGCTTCTGTAAACTCGGGTTAACATAAGCTTCTGTACCCAAGGCACTGGGACCCCAGGGCCCCCTGCTTCTGGAGATAGGCCCTCCAAGGCTGCATGAAGGGGATAAGCCAGGCTATTTTTATCATTTCCTTCCTCCCTCTCAAGCAGAGGCCACTGTCAGCTGCTTTACACAGAACTTCCACTTTGGCTTCAGCCAGGACAGTTCAGGCCACAGAAAGGGAAACCTGACTATAGTCCTCAAAGGTAAGTGGCCCTTCTTATAACTCAATACTTCCTCCCACACCAGGGACCCCTCCCAGGTTAAGAGGAGGCCAACTGTCAAGTCCTGCCTGTATGCCTCCTTTTGGTCTCCCTTCTAGAAGATGGGGTTGGTGGAAGCATTCACTCTGAGACACCTGCTCTTCAGCTAAGTTGATTCATTGGCTTATCAATGAATATTCACTGGAAGCCTGCCATGAGGTCCTAGGGTGAGGAGGGGCAGGAGGTTGGGAAGAACTTTTCTTAGAAAGGGGGGAAACAGTGGTGAAGAGGAAGCAGTGAATTATCATGAGACCTGAGTTTAAGTTTGGTTTCTGACACAGACTACTGGGAGACCCTGTACAAATCACTCTCTGTCCCTGGGCCTCAATTCCCCAAGCCTGGATAATTGTCTCTCCAGAGGAAGCCCCTTCTGGGTTCCCTTTGCTGCCCCCACTTTAGCATCCTTATGCTGTATATGATTATATATTTTTTTTTTTTTTAAAAAGATTTTATTTATTTATTTTATTTTTAGACAGAGGGGAAGGGAGGGAGAGAGGGAGAGAAACATCAGTGTGTGGTTGCCTTTCGCGCACCCCATACTGGGAACCTGGCCTGCAACTCAGGCGTGTTCCCTGACAGGGGAACTGATCCCGTGACCTTCTGATTCACAGACTGATGCTCAATCCACTGAGCTACACCAGCCAGGGCTGGCTTCTATATATTTTTATCACATAAGAGTTCACTTAGCCATAGCAAGCTGTTAGAAATTGATGGGATTAGGCATGGTATGAAGTCCATATCATCAGCCTAACCCCAGGCTTAGGCAGGGAGGCTGGAAGCAGCCTTTCCTGGCTCTAGTGGCCAAAGGCCAGGACTGTAAGTCATGTAGCAGGGACCTGCTCCCCCTGACCCCTGAGGTCCTGCCCCCTTCAGAAGTTATCCCTGCTCCCTTCTACACTTCAGCCGCCCTCACTGTCTTGCTTTCTGAGTATTCAGTGAGAGTCAGCCAGGCCCAGGTTGTGCACACTTCACTTCTGTCAGTCCCCACCACCAAAGTTTCACAGGTAAGAAAGCTGAGGCCTGAGAAAGTAACTGTCCCTTGATCCAGGTCAGATACCATTGTGCCCCTGGTGTCCACTGGTTTTTGGGATGGGGTGCAGGCTGCCAGGAACTCCCTTACCTCACAGTTACTCTCTCCACAGCCAGCCTGCACAATGCCTGCCTGGGCAGCCCTGTTCCTGCTCTGGGCTACCACGGAGGCCACCAAGGACTGCCCTGCATCGTGTACCTGCCAGGCTCTGGAAACCATGGGTCTGTGGGTGGACTGCAGGGGGCAAGGGCTCACATCTCTGCCTGCCCTGCCAGCCCATACCCGCCACCTCCTACTGGCCAATAACAGCCTTCGTTCCATGCCCCCTGGCACCCTCGACCACCTCCTCCAGCTGCAGACACTTGATGTGACACAGAACCCCTGGCACTGTGACTGCAGCTTCACCTACTTGCGCCTGTGGCTGGAGGACCGCACACCCGAGGCCCTGCCACATGTCCACTGTGCCAGCCCTGGCCTTGCCACCATCCACCCACTGGACCAGCTCACAGGCTATGAGCTGGGTAACTGTGGCTGGCAGCTACAGGCATCATGGACCTACCCAGCATTCTGGTGGGATGTGGCACTTGTTGTTGTGGCCACAATGGGCCTGGTTCTCCTGGTAGGTCTGCTGTGCAGTGCTACAGAGTCCCAGTATTGAGCTTAGGCTCCCAGGGTCACCCTCAGGCCTGGCAGCCAGGCCTTGAGCCCTGCCCCAGATTCCACCAGCCCTGATCAGCCAGAACCACCTGTAACAAAAAATAAACTAGCTGCTCAGCCATTTCATCCATTGTTCAGAGATTGTTTTCCCTCTCAGCTTCTTCTGGAAACCTGGGTTTATTTTTTTGATTACTAGGCATTAATTGGTGTTTCTCTGTTCTTCAAGTTTCTAGTAAAATGGGCTGTCCAACTTCCTTCCAACCAGGCACACCCAATTCCACAATCAGGATATCCAGAGCCAATCCCCAGGGTCTGCCAGGTCCCAGGGTAACAGTTCTCAAACCATGTCCTGTCTAAAATAGGAGCATCTGCTTCCCACGTGGGCTGCCCTAGACAACCCAGGCCATTGCACATCAATATTCAGTTGCTCTCCAATTCAAAAAAGAAAACATTCTCTCACAACACAGCAGTGTACAGACAGGAGGTACTGAAGGGGGGCGTTGGTCATCTCTGTAACAGGCATACACTGAAAGACACTTCATTCCCAATACTATTGCCTTTGGCCACTCTGACTGGTCCTGAGGTCATCTGGGCTCACCTGGCTCCATCCTTTTTCTTTGTTTCCTGCACTACTCCCCTTTACTCCCTCCCTACCCCTCTTCTTCAGGAACAAAAAATAAATTACTCCATTTCTCATGGAAATAACTCCCTTCCCAGTGCTGACATCAGACACCTGCAAACTCTGGGGTTCCACTTCTATCCCATGCACCAGATTCTTCAAACAAGACACTTCTGTCCCTCAGAGGAGTTTCAGTGCCAGCAGGTAAAATAAACTTTTCTCCATCTTACAAGATAACATTTAAGTCTGTAACTGGCCAACCAAAATTTAAATATAATTATATCAAGGTCCCTCTCTTAAGAAGTTGTTCATATAGTGGTCCTATAGCTCAGACAGTGCCACAAGGAAGGCCAAGTGGGCGCCAAGTGCCACTCAAGGGCACTTACTCACAGAAGTGAGGTTAAAATAGGAGCCCCAAACTCAGGATGAGGGATGGATGGTAGGAAGTGGTAGAGACTGGCAAATCAGAGATTCTGTTTTCCATCCAAAGCGGTCCAAACAAATGCTACCATGTGGGGATGAGGACCCAGGTGGGGCAAGGTGCCCAGCATTCCATTCTTCTAGAGAGATTGGAAATCTATATTTTTATGTGAAATCTTTGGATTATTCAACTGTTGGAAACTAAATAAAAAATTAATTGATATATCAATAAGACAAATATAACATATATTATCAACTAGATGGAGCATAGTCTGAGAATCTGTAATTTGTGCACTGGGAATCAGCTGTAACACTGCTACCTAATGAAAACAATGGTACAAACTGTCATCTACTTATTGGGCTCATAGTATGAAGCCCCTTACAAAGGCCATTTTTCTGCACCCTGTGAAAATCCTGAGAGGAAGATACTGTTCTCCCTGTAGTATATGAAGGAGAACACAGGTCAAGGGCCCCCAACAGTTACTTCATAGGCATGATCCCAGACAAGCCCCCTTTCACATCTGAAAAAGTGCTCCCTTAAAAGCTTCCTGAGCCTCCTAGAAATAAGGTTTTTCAGCCTCCAAGTCCCCACATGGGGTGTCCAGAAATTCTGCCCCTTCTCTTTCCTGAGGCCAAGGTGTGCAGCCACAGGTCTGATCCTGTTGACTGAGTGGCTTTGTCTGGTAAGAACATGTTAGGAGCAAGGGCAGCCCAGCGGCATCAATGTAGGTGATGATTCCCCAGAAGATGGACGGAGTGAAGGCAGCTTCAGTGGCCAGTCAGGGATTTCAAAAGGTGAATAAAAGACTGACACAAGAGCCTTACAAAATCAGGCCCACTGGAAAGGTATGCTTACTATCTTCATCATTCCCACAGTCTCCATCCCAGGCCAGCAAGGCTTCCATCACAGAACCACATGCTCCAGCCCTGACAGGCTCAGTTGGTTGAGCATTGTCCTGCAAAGCAAAAGGTCACTGGTTCAATTCCTGGTCAGGACACATGCCTGGGTTGTGGGTTCAGTCCCATATGGGGTGCATACGAGAAACAGCTGATGTTTCTCTCTCACATCGATGTTTCTCTCCTTCTTTCTCCCTCTCTTCCCCTCTCTCTAAAAATAAATAAATAAAATCTTAAAAAAAAGAAAAGAACCACATGCTCCACCACCACCAAGCCCAGCATCCATGCCTCAAACCACCACAACCAACCATCATCCTTTACAAGCTACCATTGTCCATTTTAGGACTGTAGCCAGTCACACAGTCAGCTCCCCATGACCACTGACACAGCTTCCCCTCCACACAGTTATTAAGAACAACCTTAGTATCCATCACAGCCTGCACACCAGTGTCACATCTGCCACACTTTCCATTCTCTCCACCACAGCCATGGATATCAGCCCCATGATACACTGTTCCCCATCACCATTCTCTCATTTCTGCTGTCACTACTAGCACTAAACAGCCATGGACTTTATCCCCATTATAAGCAAAATGCCAGCTCTGTCATTGCTGTCAATCTATCCAGACCCCATGACATAATCCTCACGATTGTTTCCTTTATGAATATTTTGAAAATCGAGCTGCTCATGGAGAATCTGTCAGGGTAATTTTTACTAGCTGCTGTGACGCTGCTAGTAAACCACCACACCTTGCTTACCCCAACTTAAGGTTTGCTCCCCAAACCCCATACTTTGGCACGGTCATTTCTTCACCAGAAAGCCTTCCACAGGATTCCTGGCTCCTGCTAAGCCTGTTCTCTCAGGCCTGCTCAAAGACCTCTGCTGGCCTCCTGCCATCTTCTGGCCAGTGGGCAAACAGAGACAGCAAAGAAGAATGTATAGATGTTCATGGACAGGCTTAGAAATGTATAGATGACCTTCATAAGCAATTTTTGTCTCAAACCCAGTCACTGGCACCACCCTAGCTGCACAGGAGGCCTGTAAACATGTTCTTTGTGTGTGCCCAGCAACAGGCAGCAGGTGGGCATCTGGTAATTGTCAGCTCCACATCGTCTATGCTAAGTTAATGTATGCCTGATCAGAAATAGGACATGCTGCAGAAAGGGCATTTGTGAAGTGGTGGGCACTTTTAGGGGGTACATGCTGAGTCTTGGCCCTGAGACACAGCCAGACCCAGCTCCTAACATAGTGTCCATCTTGTGTTTTTCGCACATACGCTTACCAACACCACCTGTGGGCAAAAATGATTGCACAAACATGCACACATGACAATCTTCGAAGGGTTCCATGCCAACCCAGCCAGGATCCCTACATCTCCAAACTCTGGGGATGTCACATCAAACTAGATGGGAGCAAATTTCCTTGTAGGGCAAAGAATGTACTTCATCTTCTGTGCAGATGCCTCAGATGGCAAAGGACAGAAGCTGGAAGGCTCTGTCCTGGCTAAGCTCTGCCCAAGTTCTGGACCAGTAGCCTGGGGAACCTTCTAGGAAAAGAATCTAACTTGGCAGACACCCTGGTCTCTGACTGTCAACTTCCTAAATGGCTTTGGAGTTGGAATCCTCATTTTAAATCACCCTGGATATAAGCCATGATGATTTATACTTCAGGGTTGGGAAAATGTCTCAAGAGCTTGGTAAAGTTTTATTTTTTAAAATATGACTCTGATATAGTAATAGAATAAAGAGGAGAGCTAAACTATCATACTTTTTAAATTGTTATTCAATTACATTTGTCCCAATTTTCACCCCTGTTGCTCTCCCCTGCCCTGCCCCCCCAAAGTCAATTCCCACTTAGTTGTCCTTGTCCATGGGTCCTTTATACATGTTCCTTGACTTGACACTACCCCTTCTTTACCTCATTATCCCTATCCTCCCTCCCCTCTGGTCACTGTCAGTTTGTTATTTATTTCCGCATCTCTGGTTCTGTTTTTCTCGTTTGTTTGTTCTGTTGATTAGGTTCCACTTATCGGTGATATCATATGGTATTTGTCTTTCACCGCCTGGCTTATTTCACTTAACATAATACTCTTCAGTCCCATCCATGCTGCTGCAAATGGTAGGAGTTCTTTCTTTGTGCTGTGTAGAATTGTATTGTATAAATGTACCACAGTTTTTTGACCCACTCATTTACTGATGGGCATTTAGACTGTTTTGAGCACTTGGCTATTGTAAATAATGCCGCTATGAACATTGGGGTACATAAATTCTTTTGAATTGGTGTTTCAGGATTCTTAGGGTATAATACCAACAGTAGAATTGCAAGGTCAAAAGACAAGTCCATTTTTAGGTGTTTGAGGAAATTCCATACCGTTTTCCACAGTGGCTGCACCAGTCTGCATTCCCAACAACAGTGTCCTAGGGTTCACTTTTCTCCGCAACCTTGCCAGCTTGTCGTTTGTTGATTTGTTAATGATGGCTATTCTGACTGGTGTGAAGTGGGATCTCATTGTGGTGTGTTTTGATTACTGATTGGATTTCGTTATGAGTAATTGGTCTGCTTACATTTTCTGTTTCTTCTTTATTCAGTCTCGAAGCAATCTATGCTTCTAAAAATGTATCCATTTCTTCTAGAATACCCAGTTGGTTTGCACATAATCGTTCATAGCATTTACTTAAAATCCTTTGTATTTCTTTGGTATCAGTTATTACTTCTTTTTCATTATGATTTTATTTATGTGGGCCCTCTGTCTTTTATTCTTGATGAGTTGGGTTGAAGGATCATCAATCCTGTTTATCTTTTCAAAAGAACCAACTTTTGTGTTCATTCATGTTTTGTATTTTTTTGAGTCTATTTAATTTATTTTCTCTCCAGTCTTTCTTATTTACTTTGAGCTTTGTTCATTTTTCTTTACCTACTTCCTTAAAGTGTGAAGTTAGATTGGTTATTTGAGGTTTTCTCTTTCTTTTTTCTTTCTTTCTTTCTCTTTCTTTCTTTCTTTCTTTCTTTCTTTCTTTCTTTCTCTCTCTCTCTCTCTCTCTCTCTCTCTCCTCTCTCTCTCTCTCTCTCTCTCTCTCTCTCTCTCTCTCTCTTCCTTTCTTCCTTTCAATACAGGGAGGCCTGTATTGCTGTGAATTTCTTTCTTAAGACTCTTTTTGATATTTCCCATATTTTAGGTAGTTATATTTTCATGTTCATTTTTCTCAAATTAACTTTAATTTCTTCCTAGACTTCATTGTTAATACATTTATTGTTTAGTAGCATTACTTGGCCTCAATGTGTTTGTGTATTTTTAAGTTTTTTTCAGATAATCAATTTCTAGTTTTATGCCATTGTGGTCAGAGAAAATATGTAGTATGGTTTCAATCTTTTTAAATTTATTGAGACTTCTTTTGAGGCCTAATGTGTGATATATCCTGGGAAATATTTCATGTGCACTTAAAAAGAATGTATATTCGGCCCCCTAAGATGGCAGTGAAGTAGATGAGAGCATAGTCCACTTGCTCATGCACCCAACTGGCACACTTAGCACACTTCCGAAAAACAGTGAACAGCCAACAGAATCTTAGCTGATATGAAGTTTGGAAGCTAAAGTGTGCAGAGAATGCTTCAAAAACAGGTGGTAAAGAGGTTTTATAGGTAGACTGGGAAGGTCCCCTGGCATGGCACCAGAAACCCGCTGCCGCATGGACATCAGAGAAGAACCCGGTCAGTGCTAGCAGCCTAGCAGCTCTTTCCCCTTCCAGGGTAGGGAAATCTCAGACCCGTGCCAGGGGGGACTTGAACCTGTAAAGCCACTGAGGGTAAAAAAGGCAGCAAGCGCAAACACAGCTGGCAGCACATCCAACCTGGGGTGGTAGTCACCAGCCTGGACATTGCCAGAGAGTAGGGGATGCTGGTGGCACCTGGAGCTGGAAAAAGAGGTGGGCCGAGACTGACTGTGACTCAGATAGACTCTGAACTTGCCAGAGAGTTGGAGTGTGTGGAAAGTTGGGCAAGTGGCTTCGAGTTAGCACGAGTGGCGCTAACGGACTTTTTAAAAAGGGGAACCGAGGCACACTAGGCAGGGACCTAGTGTGCGCAGGTGCTGGGACAAGAAGGAAGGGGGATCGTAGGCACAATTTGCTCCCACTCAGTGCACCTCATGCATTAATCAAAGGGGTGCAAAGCAAGGTGGTTTATTGGCATCAGCCGGTACAACAGAGCAGGGAATGCTGGCTGCAAAGTTCTCTGAGAACGTGAGCAGTAAACAGGGTACCTATGAGCATTGTAGCCCAGACTGAGTCTCCATCCCTGCCAATCTGAAAGGGAAAATGGAGCCCAACATCCCACCTAGTACAGGAGTCTCAAAGTTCTGCAAAACCAGATAAACAGACTTAAACTGGGGGCTTCTTTTTTCTTTTTCTATGAAAAGTAAGGCCATAAGACCTGGAACTGAAAGAAAACCAGAGAAATCTACACAAGATTTCTAACTCCACAAGAAATCAGAAGGCAAGCACCAACAGCTGAGATAAAGTTCACCTGACTCTTCATCAGAACTTGCTTGTTTTTTTATTTCCCTTCTCTTCAGTTTTGTTTTTGAGCAATCCTTGCTCTAAAGACACGGACCCCAATCTCAGATACTGACCCCAATAGCCATCCAGACCTTAACTTTAACTCAAACTGAAGCATATATGCAAGTATAACCGCAGATTCAGTGCTACGAAAGGAAATAAGTCTAACCAAAGTGAAAGGCTATAAATCTTTGGTCCAGGATCTGAGGATTAAGTCACAAATATACAATGTCCCCTCAATTGTCTAATAAACATCTTAGGTTAATAACTAAACTGAATTTAAAGTGACTTGATTCTCACTGCTATGTCTTTTGTGAGCCCTAAATACATAGCATGAATTCAAAAGCTTCCTGCATTAACAAAGTTTAAGCAGCTAAGAGAAAACATCTTTAAAGCAAGCTATCTATTAACTCTGAAGCTCCAGGATTTATTTACATGATGAGAGGAGTTAGTACTTAGTAATTTGACGCAGTGCTTCATTTCCCCAAAATCGCTTGATACGAATTTCACTTGAGGTCAAAAAAGCTTTCTCGGAATTTTAGAATTAAAGACAGATGGAGGACTCTCAGTTAACTCTTCAATATCTGTTTTCTTGCTAGATTTCAGAAACTGAGACAGAAATAGTTAGGTAATGACAATATAATGTGAAAGTTCATTAGATCATTATAGCAACACTTGCTCCCTGTGTAAGACTGTAGAGGAAGTCAAGGCAGATACCAAAGATGAAATGCTAATTGCCCTGACTTATGATGTAAATGCTTCTCTTTCACCTCTGTAAACCCTTTTCGCACCAAATCTATACCACGCCTCCCAAGACCCTTACCCCACTTAGCCCAGCATAAAGGGAATGCGGGGCTATTGTTCTGGGTTCAGAATTTGGAGTTTGTCTCCTCTGGGCCCGTGCACGTAAGTAAAGATCGTGCTCCTAACCCCTCAGTGTCTGGTCGTTTCATTTTTCCGTAACAAGACTACTTTGCATTCTCACCCCAATATCCATCCAGACCATAATTTCAACTCAAACTGAAGTATATAAACAAGTATAACTATAATATTTTGGGAATGAAAAAGAATAACTCTAAACAAGTGAAGGGTTGTAGTCTTTTGACCAGAATCTGATGCTTAAACCATAAACATACAGTGACTCTTCATTTGTCTAGTAAATATCTTTGGTGAAAAAAATAACCTGAATTTAAACTGACACTTGATTCTCATTGCTATGCCATGAGCTAGCATTAATACAGAGCATGAACTCAAACATATGTCCTGTAATAACAAGTTTCATGCAGGAATGAGAAAACATCTTTTAAGCAACACTTTTTATTATGTTGGAAGTCACAATGGTTATTTACATGATGAGGAGGAGTATTTACTAATTATACAAAGAGCTGCTTTTTCTCAAATCCCCCTTGGTACGAATTAAACTTGAACATCTTGAAGTAAGTTTTTTCACTGTCTCAGAATGAAAGGGAGATGGAGGAAACTCAGTTAACTCTTCAATACTTCTTTTCCTGCCAGAGTACAGACATTTGGACAGTGGTATTCAGGTGATAATCTCTATGTACTTTTACTCAATACAAAATGATTCTCTTCATGACAGCATACCTTGCTAAATACATAGACAAAAAGACTTTTCTTTCCAAAAGTCTCTTCCAGTATCATTCTATTTACACCTCTATGGATAGAACAATTGAAGCTCATTAGCATTACAGAAAACTTTTTTCCTTCTTCTTGTACTCGACAGTAGCGTTTCCCATGAGTTGCAAGGACACATTCAGGAAAATAAACACTAAACAGATTTCAACCAAAAACCACACTGATATCTACTCAGCAAAGTTTTGTTCATCATATTTTGCTCTGCAAACTTGGCAAATGTGAGAACACAATGGAATTCTTATCCAAGCCCTAACTGGCCTTCTTCCAACCAAATCATTTGAATGTTAGCTGTAAGAGAACATGAACCATTAGGCTCATAACATATAACAATTGTAAAGCTTTAAGGAGAAAAACAAAAAGACAAATGGTAAACCAATAGTATACACCAGAGGTCTATTTCTTTGAGAACTATTCAATACTTACCTGTCCCATTGGAGAAAGCAACGTTTTCACTGATTTCCTCGTAGCTACAGGATATTCTCAGGCTACAGCAATGTTCGCTTCAAAACTAAACAAATATTCTCTTTTCCCACAAAACTTCTGCTAAGTGCAAGAAACTGTGGAGGATCATGAGACCATTAGAGCAACTCTTGCTCTTTATATAAAAGACTACCTCTGATTTGGACCCCAGTATCCATCCAAACTTTAAATTCAACACAAATGGAAGGACATACTCAAGTATATCTACAATGCCTCTGCAATGGAAAGGAAAAACTGGAACAGAAGCGAATGGTCATGGCATTTGACCAGAATCTGATGCTTAAACTATAAACTTACTCTGACTCTGCATTTGTCTGATAAACGTCTTTGGCTCAAAAAAGAACCTTAATTTAAACTGGAATCAATCCTCACTGCTGTGCCATGAGCTTGCTCTAAATACTGAGCATTGACGAAACATACGTCCCCTAATAACAAATTTCTTAGAGGTATAAGAACACACCTTGTAAGCAACAATGTCTATTAGCTTGGAAGTCACAGAGGATATTGCCTTGAGGCAAAGAAGCAGTATTTACTAATTATAGAAAGGGCTGCATTTTCCCCAGTCCCGCTTGGTACAAATTAAACTTGAGTGTGTTGAAACAAGCTTGTCTAAGAATGAAAAGGGGTTGGAGGATGCTCAGTTAACTCCTCAATACCTCTTTTCCTGCTAGAGTACAGAAGCATGGACAGTGGTAGTCAGGTGAAAATCTGTATATGCTTTACTTTGATACAAAACGATTCTCTGCATGACAGAGAACATTGCTGTGTATATAGAGAAAGAAGCTTTTCTTTCCAAAAGTCATTTCCTGTAGTCATCCATTTACACTCATATGGGAAGGACAACTGAAGCTCCTTTGGAGAATGATTCAATACTTACCTGCCCCTATTGGAGAAAGCAGCGTTTTCATTGGTTTCCACATAGCTACATGTCATTCTCAGCCTACTGTAATTTAGACTTCCAAACTAAGCACATCATCACTTTTCCACAAAACTCCTGCTAAGAGCAATGTAGACTGGGCATTCATGAGATCATGGGAGCAACACCTGCTCCTTATATTAGACTACCTCTATTCTGAGTCTAGTATCCCCCTAATCCTTAACTTCAACTCAAATTGAAAGACACACACTAGTACAACCACAATATCTCAGCAATCTAAAGGAAAAATGTGAACCAAAGTGAAGGGCCGATGCAATTCACCAGAAGCTGATGTTTTAAGCCGTAAACATACACTGACTCTGCATTTGCCCAGGAAACATCGTTTTTTAGAAAAACGACCTGAATTAAAACTAGCCCTCGATTCTCACTGTTGTGCCATGACTGTGCACTAAACACAGAGCATGAGCTCATACATCAATCCCCTAATAAGTTTCCTGCAGGTTGAGGAAAGGTATTTTATCAACACTTTTTATTAGGCTGGAATTCACAGGGGTTATTAACATGATGAGAAGTGGGACAATTCCCTAACGATAGCATGTGATGCATTTTCCCCAGTCCCGCTGAGTATGAATTCAACTTGAGCCGGTGGAAACCAGTTTTTTCATGTCTCTTTGTGAAAGGGAGATGGAGGACACTCGGTTAACTCCTCAATACCTCTTTTCCTGCTAGAGTGCAGACCCTTGGACTGCAGTCATCAGGTCATAATTTCTATATGCGTTTCCTGCCTACACAATGAATCTCTGTATGAGAGCAGGAGTAGCTGAATACACAGAGAAAGAGGCTCTTCTTTCCAAGGTTCTCTTCCTGTAGCCACTTTCTTTTACACTTGTATAGACAGAACAATAGAAGTTGCCATTAGCATTGCAAACAACCCTTTTCCTCTTTCCCCTACTCTGACATTAGCTTTTCTCTTGAGCTGTGAGGACACACTCCGGGAAACTTTAAGCTAAAGAGATTTCAACCAAAAACCACACTAATATCCACTCTGCAGTTTGGCTCATCATATTTTACCATGCAGTATGAGAACTGAGTGGGATACTTCCCAAGCCATACCTTTCCGTCTCCCATCAAAATCCTTAGAGTTTTTTTGTTTTGTGTCCTTTCCTACATAGCTATTAAAGATTCTTATGCTACTAAAAATTTCATTTCCAAATTAAGCACATGGTGGCTTTTCCCAGTAAAACAATACCGGATAAAGGCAATAAAGTGTGGACATTCATGAGATCATTAGAGCAACAGCAACTCCTTATTATAAGACGATCTTTGATTCTGACCACAGCCTCAATGGAAACCTACCTCCAGCTCACGTGGAATGGTATACACAAGTAAAACTCCAATATCTCTGCAACAAAAAGGAAAAATATCTGAAAGAAACTACTTTCCCCTTTGGTTGCTGTCATTTCTACAGATGTCTGCACAAGGGAATATATAGAGGAACTTTCACTTTAGCCTGAAATCCAGGTACATTGTGAGAATATCCTTGTAGAAACATACATTTCTACAGTGAATATTGTTAAAACCATGCCTAATGTTCTGAAGATTGTAGTGTAAAAGTCATTAGTTCTAGACAGCAACATTTAAATTTACATTCTTTCTAAGGAGAACTGTTAGGGCTTCAAGCCTCTTAAATGCTTGGTAGCAAAGCCAGTTAACCACTGTTTGTCTAAGACAAAGCCACATGACTTCAAAACCACCATGCAGCTTCTAAGAATGATTGGGTGCTACATCCTGGATCTTGTAGTCCCATCCCATACAGTGATGTTTCAGTGAGAGACATATTTTCTCCACTCTATTCAGGAAAGAATTCTTTTGCACCAAGAACACAGTGTAGCCAAGAAATGGTATTAAATGAGTGAAGTCTCTGGAAATGAGGATGTAGCAGAAGCTCATGGATCCAATCCATCTGAAAGAGGGTCATAATCATTCTCAGACTGCCTTCCATGCACTCAAATCCTTTGTGCAGTGCTAGAAGTGTGTTGAGTTGAATACATCTGAAATCAGGATGTGGTCACTTAACAGGAGACACTAGAGTTCCTAAATACAAGCCCTCCTTACAAAGCGATGAATACTCTTGCCTATACTGATGATAAAACATGTTCTTTGCAAAGTCATTTGAGATTGTCTTGAGTCAAATAACAAAAAACCAAAGTCTTGATCATGGAAAACCTCTCATATTAGGATGGTCCTCTGTGAGAACACTGGGATGACAATGGCATCAAGTCTACAGTTCTGCTCAATTCTATACCTCAGAATGTTAAAAGGCAGATGATGATGTGGGCCAAGAGAGATTTCACTGCAAGCTTCACTAGAAAGTTTAAATGAACTACAGATTAACACTTTGGTGGCTGTCATTTCTACTTCTCTCTACAGATGGTCCAGAGACATTCCGTTTGAGTGAAAGTGAACATGGGCTTGAATATCCTGGTAGAAACAGACTAGCATGCAGTGGTCATGGTTAAGGTTTGGCCTAATGTGTAGTAGATATCATTGTTCAAGACATCTGTTCCAGGGAACAGCCTAGGAATTAGTGTTTATTCTCAGGAAACAGAATTAGAGATTCAAGGCCCTTACTGATTTTGTGCTCAAGCCAATTGACGCCCTGGTTCCCAAGGACAAAACGCAAGTCCCTTGAAGTCCCCCACACAGCTGATGACCATCAACGTGTGCTACTGCTCTGCACTGCTGGGGACAGTCTTTAGAAACATGCCCCTGAAAAAGGAACCTTTTCCCCACTGTATTCTCCAATGTGAAGTTTCACCCTGAGAAGTGCCTTGTATTTGAGATTTGGGTGGGAACTTAACTGAAACTATCAAAATGGCAATGGTGCTGAACCTAATGAGTAAAGTACAAACTGAAGAGTCAGCTAATAATCCCAAGCCAGATTCTCATTTACTTAAAGCTACAGGAAACTGTTTCAACATACTTGAGTGCAATTTCTACAAGAGGGATCTGGTATTTTATCAGCAGGACCTATATTTCCAAAATCCACCTTCTCCTCATAATCATGTGGATGATTCATTCTGCATGTGATGCAGGTAAAACATATTCTTTTCAAAGACCTTTGACACTGTCTGGTGGAAAATACTACCAAAGAGAGGCCATATTATTTTCCAGCCTTTTCTTTGAGCTTAGGGCGCTGGCAACCTTGGACTGACAGTGGAGAGGAAGTGAAAGCTCTAGTGAGTTCTACACATGAGAATGTCCATGCAAAGACAAAAATGTTGGTAGCATCAGGTTCCACTGTAAGCTTCATGTGACATCTGAAAGAATCTACTCCATTCCCCTTTGGTTGCTGTTATTTCTACATACATCTGCAGAAGGGAATATAGAGGGGAGTGTTCATTTCAGCCTGAATTCAAGGTACATTGTGTGAATATCCTGATAGAAACACGCACTTTTGCAGTGAACATTGTTAAAGTCTGGCCTAATGTTCTGTAGATTGCAGTGTAAAAAGTCATTAGTTCTAGCCAGAAGTGAAGAAATATACATTGCTTTGAAAGAAGACAGTGCTTCAGGCCTCTTAACTGCTGTGTGGCAAAACGTGTTAACCACTGTTTCTCTGAGACAAAGTCATGTGATTCAAAGCCTCCATGCAGTTTCTGAAGATCATTGCATGCTACAACCCTGGATCGGGTAGTCATATTCCATACCATGAGATTTCAGTGAAAGATTCATTTTCTCCGCTCTCGTCAGGAAAGTATTCTCTCACACCGAGGAACACACCTGTAGCAAGAGATGTGAATCAATGGAATGAAGTCCCTTGAAATGGGGATGTAGCAGAAGCTTATGGACCTTATACATTTGAAAGAGCTGCATAATCAGTCTTGGTCTGCCTCTCATGCCCTCAGATCTATTGTGCAGTGCCAGAAGGGTGTTGAGTTGAATTCATAGGAAATGAGGTGGTTGACCCTTTGTGGGAGAGACTACAGTTCTTATATACAAGCTCTCCTTACAAAGTGATGAATACTCTTGCCTGTAGTGTTGATAAAACATGTTCTTTGCAAAGTCTGGAGAGTGCCTCGAGTCAAACAGCATAAAATAAGGCCTTGAGGGTGGGAAACCTCACCCATTAGGATTGTGCTCTGTGAGAACACAGCAATGAGAATGGTTTCCAAGTGATAATTCTACTCAGTTCTACACCTCAGAATGTGAAAAGGCAGATAACGGTGTGGGCCACGAGAGGTTTCACCATGAGCTTCATTGGAAAGTTCAAATTAACTATGGTTGAATACTCTGGAGGCTGTCCTTTCTCTGGTCTCTTCAGATGGGTCAAAGAAATTCAGTTTGAATGAAAGTGGACATTGGCGTGAATATCTTGGTAGAAACAGACTGTTGTGTAGGGGTCAGGGTGAAGGTTTAGCTTAATGTATAGTAGATTTTAGTTATCAGTACATAAGTTCCAGGGACAAGCATAGGAATTAGTTGGTCTTCTGAAGGTACAGAATTAGAGATTCAGGTCTCATCGATTTCGTGCAGAAGCCAATTAACACCCTGGTTCTCGAGGACAAAACCCCAAGTCCCTTGAAGTCCTCCACACAGCTGATGACAATGAACGTGTGCTACTGCTCTGCACTGAAACTGACAGTCCTCAGATTGATGGCACTGCAAAGGGCACCTTTTCCCACTGTAATCACCAATGCGCAGTTTCACCCTGAGAAGTGCTTTGTGTCAAGATTAGTGTAGGAACTGAATTGAACTTCTGAAACCAGCTATAGTGCTGAACCCAATGAGCAAAGTACAAACCAAGGAGTCAGCTAATGATCCCAAGACACCCTCCTTTACTTAAAGCTACAGGAAAGAGTTTGACCATGCTTAAGTGCCATTTATACCAGATGGGGTTTTGGGCTCTTAACAGCAAGGACTATAGTTCCAAAATACACATTCTCCTCACAATGTGATGCATCAGTCCACATGAACTGCAGTTAAAACTATTCTTTTCAAAGACCTTTGACACTGTCTGCTGGCACATACTTCAAAACCAAGGCCATATCTGCCTTTTCTTTGAGCTTAGGCTGCAGGCAGCCTTGGATTGGGAATGGTGCGTTGTGAAATCTCTGCTGAGTTCTTCACATGAGAACCTGAACGCACAGACAAACATGTTGGCAGTATTGGGTTCAACTCTGTGCCTCATATAACTTCTGAAATAAAGGACTCCTTTCCCCTTTGGTTGCTGTTATTTCCTCTTACATCTGTGTGTGAAAAGGCAGATGACGGTGTGGGCCATGGCAGATTTCATTGAAGCTTCTGTGGAAAGTTCAAAGAACTATGGTTGAACACCTTGGTGCCTGTCGTTTTTCTTGCCTTTTCAGATGGGTCAAAGACATTCAGTTTGAATGAAAGTGAACATTGGCTTGAAGATCCTGCTAGAAACAGAATGGTGTGCAGTGGTCATGGTTAGGGTTTGGCCTCCTGTTAGTAGATTTTGGTGTTCAGGACACCAGTTCCAGGGAGAGGCGTAGGAATTAGTGTCTCTTCTGAAGGAACAGAATTAGAGATTCAGGTCTCTTTGAGATTTCATCCTGAAGCCAATTAACACCCTGGTTCTCGAAGACAAAACCCAAGTCCCTTGAAGTCCTCCACACAGCTGATGACAATGAATGTGTGCTACTGCTCTGCACTGAAACTGACAGTCCTCAGATTGATGGCACTGCAAAGGGCACCTTTTCCCACTGTAATCACCAATGTGCATCTGATCAGTTTCAGCCTGAGATGGACCTTGTATTGAGATGAGTGTAGGAACTGTTGAACCTAATGAGCAAAGTATCATCCATGTTTTAATTCCCAATCTTCACCATATATGACATAGCAGCAGGATTTCACAGTGATAGTCAAGAGCTGCTTCTCAACAAATACTTTCTTCAGCACAATGTTTTCATCTTGCAGCTATCCTATCCCAGTGGCTTCTCCTTCTTTATGCCCTTGCTTTTTCCTTCATTGTGATCTTGACACTAAGATAAAGTTAAAATTCAGCTTCAAGCACTTTTGGCCTGTATGCCCTTGAGTTCCTCACTATCATCTCTGATTGTTATACAATGATTTGATGTGAAGGTTTCAGAAAATAATGTTTCAAAGTGCCTACTGTGGTGAAAAGCACAAAAGAAGCATTCAAGAATTGTTTTTATTATTATTTCATTTCAGGAGCTCATGAGCTGTTAGTATTTGGATGGAAGAGTAGAAGTTTAAAATGAGAAACACCAAGAAAACAGGTCAAAATACAGATAAAGTAACAATCAATTCTCTAGTCATTTTTAGAATGTGTCTACTTTCAAGCAGTCCAAAAAAGCCCAACAACATGTACTTTGGGATCCTGGGCTCAGACTGGCACACACATCTTTGCGTGGAAGGACTGGTCTCCTGTCTTACATAGGGCACCACATTATTGGGGGTGAGGAATCCCCAACATCCTCTTCAACCTTCTAGGGTGACTCAGAAACCCACGTTCAGGGACAGGGACCTGATCATGGAGATTGCTGACTTTGGACAATCCTAACCACAAACTAACGTAGATCAATCCATTTGTGTGCAATACATACCCCTTTTGCTGCCCTAAAAGAGAACACCACCTTGTAAGGAGGGACCATTCTCCATCCCATTGAAAACTGAGGAGGTAGCTGAAGATAACGCAGGAGGATGGAGGACATCATCACAGAGAGAGGCACTTTGGGATGCATCGTATGCGAGAGCTTCTGGGTCTCTGCGTGGTGTGGCAGCACAGGGAAGAGGTGGCCCTGTGGGAGAGTCAGGGGTTCTTGAGGCTCTGGAATGTACCGTATCACATCTCCTGCCCTACCACTTTGAGTACTGGATCTCGTCTGATCTCTGAGGTTTGGTCCTGGTTAGCGCCTGGATGAGGGACCGCCTGGGAATATTGGGTGCCGTAGGCATTTTCTTGCCTCTCCTTTTACACGCCATCCACCAGATAAGGATGGGGACTCTTTTTCATCATCCAGCTGCTCCAAATAACCCAGATAGCACAGGAGGTTGACCATCCCATCCCACTGCCCATGGACTGACTGGATATCCCAGGCCCAGAGAGACCACCTCATAAATGGGGGCAGGAGCCTCGCCAAGCACCGCTGGCGAGATGGAAGACCACAGCTCTATTTTGGGAACTTGGAGCCCCAAGAGCAAGGAGAATGAACACCCCAGGCACATCACCCACTCCCTGAGTGGTGGAGGGTGTTTGCCAAATTCATCTTTGACCCTCAAGGGCAAGGATAGCCCAGCCTCGTGAGAAGGAAAGGGTTGGTAAGGGTGTTGGTCCTTCACAGTACTCCCTGAGCCCTCCCTGTGGACCTCCAATGTCGGCTATTACCCACCCTCTAAATTTACCAAGGGAGGGTGCCACATTGTGACAGTACATGCTGTCTGCCTGCCGTTGCTCTGGAGGAGGAGGTGGATGGGTATGAGGGAGGTTCCCAGGGGAGCATCCCAGAGAGAGGGACTTGAGGCCCAGCTTGAGTGTGAGCTAGTGAGCCATGCTGCATTGTGTGGTGTCCAAGAGAAGACAAGGACCTTGAGGTGAGGCTGGACTCTAGATGATCCTAGAGGCTCTATCTCACGCCTACCACCAAACCTCATTGAGCACGCTGGATCTAGAGTAATCTTGGAAGCTAAGTAGGTTTAGGCCCTGTTAGTAGTTGGATGCGAAGCTGCCTGGGAAAAACATTGGGTGCTGTCAGATTTTGCTTGCCTGTATTTTTACTCACCATCTGAGGACAATGGTTAGGGGGCATTGTTCATCTTCCTGTTGCTTCAGGTACCCCTTGTACAGGTGTGTGAGCAGCCACTACCCACTGTTCCTGATCACCCTCAATATTCTGGACCAGAAGCCACCACATAATTGGGAGCTGGGATGTCTCCCAGCACCAGGCAACAGAATGGAAGCCCCAAACTACTTTGTGGACTCAGAACCCAAAGAAGAAAGAGAAGGAACACTCATGACTAAACCACCAGCCCCATGGGTAGTGGAGGGTCTTCCCCAATCTTCTCTTTGACCCTCTAGGAAACTTAGAAAGTCCGGCCGTGGGGGATGGTCTTGGCCATGGAAGCTGCTGCCACTATATCACCCTGAATTTGCTCCAACAGCAATCATTCCTTTGGGCACAACACACCCCTGTTTAAGCTTTCTAAAAAGAGAACTTAAGCCTATGAGGAGTTACCAATATCCTGCCCATTGGAAACTGATGAGGAGGCTGAAGGGGCCACTGGGAGGTTCTGGTAGAACATCCTAGAGAGAAAGATTTGAGATCCAGTGCCAGCACAAGTTAGTGGGCCGCATTGTGCAAGTGTAGTTCCGAAGAGAAAACAGGACCATGCAGGTGAGGCGGGGCTCTAGATGCTTGCAGAGGTGTATAGACCCACACCATGCTGAGCCTGAGGGATCTACTCTGACCTTATAAGTTAAATAGGGAAAGGCTCAGTTAGCGTTTGGATGTGAGATTACCTGGGAAGAAAACAGGGCACTGTAGGCTTTTGCTTTTCTGTCCTTTTACTGCCCATCCACAGGCTATGGATAGGGGGCTTTCTTTCCTCTTCTTGCTGCTCCAGGTACCCTTTGCCAAGGTTGATGATCGGTTTTTCCCCACTGCCCCTGACTACCCTGGATATACTGCCCAGACAGGCCACCACTTATGTGGGGGAAGGGGCCTCTCCCAGCAGCAAGCACTGGCGAGGGAGATACCAACAAGGGTTTGGGAACTTGGACACAGAAGAACAAGGAGAACGAACACCCCATAAATACTGATCAATCCAAGGACCATGGAGGGAGCTCCCAAACCTCCTCTTAGAGTCTCCAAGGTAACCCAGAGACCCTGCTTTGTAGTAGGACAAGGATCAAGGAGGGTGACTCCCCTTCACTGAATTCCTCGCATCATCACTGGGACTTTTTCATTTGGCCTGGCACCTAACCTCTTAATCCACCTGTTGTGCTTCAAAAGGTACTATCAAGAGAGTGATAAGACAATCCACTTAATAGGAGAAAATATTTGTAATTGAAGTTACTGATAAAGATAATATATGTAAAGGAATTCTAAAACTCAACAAGAAATCAACACCTCAATTCAAAAACGGAGCCCTTGATGTTGTGGATCTGTGGATTGAGTGCATGCATGTGAACCAAAAGGTCATTAGTTTGATTCCGGATCAGGATACATGCCTGGGTTGTGGACCAGGTCCTCAGTGGCGCTGTGTGAGAGGGAAACTATTGATGTTTCTTTTGCCTATCAATGTTTCTCTCCCCCTTTTGCTCTCTCCTCTCTCTTAAAATGAATATAATCTTTTTTAAAAATGGGCAGAAGAGTTTAGACATCTATCCAAGGAAGATATGGAAATGACCAATGAATACATGAAAGGGTGCTCAACTTTACTAGTCATAACGGAAGTGATCATCAAAACCACATGAGATATTATTTTATATCAATTATGATAGCTATTACTAAATGAAAATAAAAACAAAAAATGTGTTGGCAAGGAAATAAAGAAATAGGAACACTTGTGCATAGCAAGTAAGAATGCAAAATTATATAACTGTCATGGAAAGCTGTTTGGCAGTTCCTCAAGAACTTATACACAGCATTACCATATGACTCAGAATTTCTACTGCTGGGTTTATACACAAAAGAATTACAAAATGGGGTCTCAAACAGATACCTGTATATAAGTGTTCAAAGTAGCATTATTTACAAAATTAAAAAAAGGTATAAACAACTCAAACATCCATCAACAGGTGAAGGAATAATCAAAGTGTAGTATATCCTAATATATGGAATAATAGTCTTCCATAATAATTAATTCTGATACATGGTATATGATTTAACCTTGAAAACATAACTAAAATAAATTAGACACAAAAAGGTAAATAAATTTTTGTTCCACTTACATGAGGTACCACATTTTTCAATTGCCCTTATTCGGTCTTTATTTCTTTTTAAGATTTTATTTATTTTTAGAGAGGGGATGTGAGGGAGAAAGAGGGAGAGAAACATCTATGTGCTGATTCTTCTCATGTGCACCCACCTAGGATGTGGCCTGCAGCCCAGGCATGTGTCCAGACTGGAAATTGAATCAGTGACCCTTTGGTTCACAGGCTGGCACTCAATCCACTGAGCCACACCAGCCCAGGCTGATCTTTTTGTTTCTATCCTCATACCCTTCATTCTATGTTCCACATAGTATCTAGAGTGAATCTTTAATACCTGATCATGATTGTCTTGTTCTCAAAATTGTCCAGTGATTGTCTACTTCAGGCAATGTAACCCCTGAAGTCATATATATATATTTTTAAGGACTGACAGAGTTTGATTTCCTTATCATTTTCTTAATCTGCAGTCTCAAGAGGGTCATGCCACAGTTAGAGTGATGGAAATAGTTTTCCCTGGGGGAGAAAAAGCTTTTATTACTGATATTGTGTATAATCAACAGTACATAGTAACAATTAAAAGAAAAACTACTTTTAGTTGATTTCATTATAATTTATATTTTTTAAAGAAAATACACCCCATTCTGTTTCATGGAGGCTTATTCATCTTCCAAAGACTCCTTGGTGTCCCATTAACTCCTATCACTCTTTCTTCCTTGAGCCAGCTCTCCGTTTTGAATCATCTGTTCTGTTTATTAAATTCACTAAGCAAGCATATGAATCACGTCCTTTGCACTTTAGGTTCTCATGTGCCAGGGCACCAAGTATCTCTCTGAGTAGTGACCTCCTTCATCTACATCAGTCATTAACTCATAAATCACTTTGTCTTGATGGCCATTCCTCACTACTGTGCTACAAAGTCCACTTATACTGTAACCACCATGACACACATTCTTTCATTTATTAACACTTTTTATCATAGGACACATTTTCTCACATATTTGTGTTTATTACTTTTCCCTTCCATAAAAGTAAAATCTTCCTGAACACAAGCGTTTCTCAGTTGGTACTTTAATATTGTAAATCCAGCAGATAGAACACTGTTATGCTCACACTCAACAATTAATCAATTCTTGTCCAGTGAATGAAAAAATGAAATTAGTCATTCAACCTTAAGTGTATTCTCAAAAGATCCAAATGCCATTACCTGCATAACCAAAACACATATGGAAATATTTATTAGTAATTATGACTGGTAATCAAAAAATTAAATGATAACCCTTCATCTTATCAATTATCACACTGAGAGACATATATCATAACAAATTATTTAGGCAAAGAAAAACAAAACAGTTCTTTTTAACTATCTGTGACAATCATAAATAATATATTTTTGAGGCAATTTGTTTTTTTAATTAATCTTTATTGTATTTTCCATTGCAATTTAGTACCTTTTACTCCCATCCCCAAGCAATTTGAATAAATGTAAAACCAGTTTTAAGAAGACCAAAATCCTAACTCAACCCTCAGCCCTTTTCAAATTTAAAGGAAACACCATGAATACAATATTTATTTTTAATATACTCATACCATGAAGATATTTCCTTTCTAAGAGACCCTTCAGAGCTGCTCTATTCATCTTTTTGTATATTTCTGTGCACTAATTATGAACGATACAGTAAGTTCTTATAGATGAAATATTCGAGAGTCATTCTATTACCTGCAAAAGATTCTATGGCTGACTACATTGGATCACTGAGGAACCAACTATTTCAGTTGCAAAATGAGTAATTATGAATGATGGCATCAAGAAGAAGTTGGACATTTGGAATACTGCAGTATATCATTAGCCTAGAGTCATATCCTAGCTATCTAATAAAACTTGATTTACATATACCGTTGAGTCTCTCAAACTGATTGAGAGGTGCATGTCATGTTGGCATGTTTCCCCGCATCATCAGTGTTTATATAATAGATACTTGGTCCTGCTTTCCAAGAACACTGTTTTTGTTATCTGGGAAATTATTTTAAAACATGTAGTCAACTTCCTAAATAATGTATTTATATACTCAAAATACGTGAATGAGAAACCTTATGAGAACTAGAAGTCATGCAAAAGTGAAATCATCATTCTAAAAAGAAGAACAAAAAATACCTTGTTAACCAGACAAGTACTAAATAAAATTGGCATTAAGTATGTATTAAATCCAGTGAATAGCTCTCCTTCCAATTAAATACCCTCTGCCTAATACATACTTGACAATACCAGAGGTCCGGGATCTCTGAAACCATTGGTACACACTAAATCTAAGCTTAACTTAGCAAAGCACTATCACGGAGAAGAGGAATATATTACGAACTAATGAAAAACCTTGAACTCATATCTATAACTATTGCTATATAGTAACACTAATTGCATAATTATAAATTTGCCCTCATGCTATGATTAAGACCAAGAAATGAGATTAGTCTTTTCAGTCTCTAATTTTTGATGGCCGTGTTCCAATTATAATACTGAGATGTCATTAAGCTTGACTAAATTTTGCAAAAAACAAACAAACAAAATCTAAGATGTAACTACTTCACTCAAGTTGGATAAGTGAACTGATGACTGAATTAACTCATTCATAATTAAATAACACATCTTTGCTGTTTTGGTTTTTATTAGAAAACTGCCATAAACTAGGTGGTGGCTTATTAGCAACAGATTTTATTTCTCACATCTTTTGTTGGTGGAAATCCAAGATCAATATACCAGCTTGGCCATGTGAGGGTCCTCCTCTAGGTGGCAGCCTTATTTTACTATAATCAAATGGCTAAAGGGACTAGCTAGTTCACTGGGGTCTCTTTATAAGGGCACTAATTCCAATCACCAGGGCTGTGCAGTCATGACCTAATCACCTTTCAAAGTTTCCACCACTCAATACCATCATCTTTAGGGAATAGGGTTTCAACATATGAATTTAAGGAAACACATTCAGGCCACAGAAATATTCATTTTTTTCCCTTTTTATTGAATTTATTGGGGTGACATTGTTTAACAAAATTATACAGGTCTCAGGTGCACAATTCCACAGCTCATCATCTACACAGCTTATTGTGTGTTCACTGTCCCAAGTCAAGTTTCCATCAGTCACCATTTATCCCCTCCATCCCCCAACCCACAAGCCTCCTCTGCAGTAATCCCACACCATTGTCTGGGTCTATGAGTTCTACCTTTTTTTTTTTTTTCAGTTTTCTCAATCTCTCTCTCTGCTACTTCCCAACTACAGGTGTCAGCCTGTGCTCTATCTGTGAATCCTTCTGTATTTTGCTTGTTAGCTTACTTTGTTTATTAGATTCCACATATGAGTGAACTCAAATATATTATTTCTCTCACTGGATTATTTCACTTAGCATAATATCCTCCAGGTGGATCTATGGTATTGCAAAGATTAACAGTTTCTTCTTTTTTACAGCCAAATAGTATTCCTTTGTGCTAATGTACACATCCTTCCTTTTTACAGCTAAGCAGCCTTCCATTGTGTTAATGTACTACACTTACAGCACTACTCTTCAATTTGATTTTTAGAAAGCATTTTTTATCCTATCCTATCACATACTATGAGCCAGTGAATTGATTAGAGAAGACTCATCCTCTTTTTCTGTTGATGAAATGGAACCTTGAAATGCATCTCAAAAATAACTCGTAGTTATTTAAAGACCCTTTACTGTTATCATTTTAAATTAGTGTTATTATGGTTATATTTTATAATATATGTCTGACTGTATAGTGACTACATTATTAATTCCATCATTATCATAATGCATGCCTTCTTTTAATGGTTAGAAATTATTTTGGGCTTAAAATATTAGCTGGCTAGAAAATCCTGGTTTTGCCAGTAAAATTCCTATTAAAGTACTTGAAAATAAGAAACAAATTAAAGCTGATAACTCCAAAAGTGAAGTCTGAAACCATTATAATGTTTGAATATGAGTGATATTTTCAGTAATTTATAAGGCAATGTTATTGAAGTCAGAATTTTTTCAGTGATGAATACAAGTTTTACACCGTAAAAAAAGTTTGCTAGACGGAAAGAAAGAAAGGATGCTACTTCCTCTTCCTGCCTCTACCTGATATCTAATTCAAGCATTTGGAACCTGTATCAAAGAGATAACAGGGAAGTATGCTATCATTTCCATAACTATTGATTACTCTGGTGGCTAGTGCTTTGTACCTAAACTCCAATAAGTCCCTCATTTTTTACCTTAACTTACTGCCTGAAGTTTTTAGGAAAGTGTATGTAAAGTGATTAAAAGGACCTAAAGGAGCAAAGAAGGCCATAAGTTAGTCACATACAATGAAATGTAGGTCTAACATGTGTATCATGCAGATGGGGTTGAAATTAAGATTATGCCTGTAGTTTTGCATGCAGCTTAAAAGTTTTCAAGTATCAGTCATACTTTCTATGAGGAGTATTTGTTTTAATAATCATCTTTAAACCATGGTTAGTTTCTTGTAAGACAGGTTTTAAGGTGCTGGTCCTCAGCAGAGGAAACCTTTTAATAAGTGACTTAACTTCATTCCCTTCTCTCAGCACAAAGTATGGTGATTACCTACTTATTCCGTTCAAGTGCTTGGCATGAAAAATCTCATTGTTTCTACTTGAAAATGATGGTATGATCCCCATTCCAGTGTGGTGTTTGACCCTTATTATGACAGGCAGAATTTGTGAGCATTTAAAGCTGGTAGCAAATTCCTGGAAGGAAAGGACGGCAAACTATGAGACATGGAGTGGGTATGTACTGGAGCTAAGGAATATATTTATAGCTTTCAAGAAAGCAGTAACATCATATAGGTCATTTCCTCATTTTACACATAGGAAGGAGAAGCAAAAAGAGATGAGATTATCTGATTTAATACTTCAGCAAGAAGGCAGCAACACTGAAAATATAACCCAGTATCTCTACTTTCAGTGTTGAGAATAGATTTTTTTGTAATATTCCATGATTCAAATACTTCTGGATTAACAATACTATGCATTCTGAATTTGTTTTAGATAAGAAATATTCTTCAGGATTTCTATGTGAATGTATTGAATGGATTTGACTGTAAGGTCATATTTCAAAAATAATGCTCAGAGGCCAGTGGGTTTTTTTTTTTCCTATGCATTTAACCTGTTTTATGTGATACATGTTAATTAGCATATTAACTTAGATGGAAATATTCTTCCTTGGGTCTCTTACTATGAGTAGAAACATTGGACCTATATTGTTAAATAAAATACATAAAACCAGTCATGGATGTTGTGGCTCAGTGGCTTGAGTGCCAGCATGTGAGAGAAAGAGTTCCAGGTTCGATTATTGCTGGGTCATGTTTCTGACTTGCAGAGGGTGTGTGAAAGGCACTGGCTCATTGATTTTCCTCTCCCTGTCTTTCTCCCTCCTATCACCTGTCTCTAAAAATAAATAAATAAAACATTTTAAAAATAAAATAAAATATGGAAAGCTAAAATAGTTTTCCTAATTTATTGCTCCCTAAGTTTTAACTTATTGTCTTCCTTAGGCAAGAAGGTTATAACTAGCAGAGAAAATGAAAGTTCTAGTATTGGAAATACGGTTGGGGCTGTGATTGATTCTTTCAAAATTGCTCAAATGTCTTGCCCCCTGAGATAACCTTTCCTTACCAAGCACATCACTAGTCATGAGATTTGGACCCTTAGGCTTTCATAAAGCTGCTCATGCTGTTTAGAACCCATGACCTTTCCTACATGGAGATAATACCAAGACCTCAGTTCTATTTCATCTTCATGTGCAGGAAAGAAGGAAAACCACACAGGAGACCAAAGGCAGACCTTGGGGCTCATTGAATAATGAGCCCTGCCTTGGTGCTGGCCAATCAAGGAGAACCAGGACACTTAAAGACCACACCTGGAATTTGCATCAGTATTTCTTTTTGATCCTCCTCTTACGCCTCTCCTCTAATCACCACCAACTCACGACTCTCTCCATCCAGAGGGCACACAGCAGCCTTTCCCCTCCCCCTTTCCTTTCCCCCCAAATTTCTTATATCTACCCTCTTGTCTCTTAGCTCCTAGGACAATTCTTTTACCTCTGAAACTTCTTCCCTCAGACCAGTTCTTCTAAGTAAGGTTCACTTTACCTACCTGTGTGGCTCCTGAAATAAACATGCTCTCATAGTTTGAACTTTGGCTCTGAATTATTTTGTAGTCAAGAGTCAAGTACCATGATTGCTGCCCCAAGGTACAGAATGACTCCATGTCTAACACCCAGTGCACTTCTCACCACCAATAACAACCTTGAACCCATATAATGTTAAGATACCCAATAAGGGGCACAGATTCCCACATTAAAGCTGGCTTCTTAGTTGACTGAAGACAACTTCTGCCCAGACTTGTCTTTGGTGGTCTGTAAACAATTCATTTCCCCACATCAACCAGTGTCGTAGGGTTTTGTGGGGAGTCCTTCACTACATTTAGTCATGTCTACTATTCACACAGTCGGAACACCACTGTGACACCACCAATCTGTGCATGGGAGAAGTTTCAAGCAAGATAACATTAAGGGAAAGTACCTTTATGAAGACAGGAGGAAAGTGATTTAAACCAAAACGTTGGGACTGAGGTGCAGCTAAAAGTTCAAGCTGCACTGGGAAGCTCCAGGTTACCTCTGCCAACCCTTGCTTGATGGCTTGGAATAACAGGTAGATGGTAGCTGCTTTCATTCAAGTGGAGAACAAGCTAAAGCCATACCAAAAGTCTCATTGGAAAAAGGGAAAAACAGATACATCTCCCCTATGCTTTTCAAAAAGAGTGAGAGGGAGAGAGAGACAGAGAGAGAG
>PVJD01012319.1:0-40466 GCA_004026545.1 Mormoops blainvillei
CCAAGCGGAGAGAATTTCGCTCCAGGATAGATCAGACCCAGTCTCACTCACACATAGTTTAGAGGATTTGGATGAGCTCTGGTACTTTTTGAGTTGATGAGACTGTGTGGACTTAGAGGTGATGCTGGAATGGGTTAAGACTTTGGGGGATGTGGGAATGTTTAGCTTGTATTAAATTAGGGGGGCCACAAGGGGGACTATAATGGGCTCAATAGTATCCTCTCAAAATTCATGACCACCCGGAGCCTCAGAGTGTGACCTTATTAATGGAAAGAGAATCTTTGCAGATGTAATTAGTGAAGGATCTTGAGATGACATCATCCTGGATTTAGAGTGGGCCCTAAATTTATACAATGGAAAAAGAGAGGAAGACTTGGACATAGAGAAACACTGGAAGTGTCTTTACAAGGGAAAAGAGAGAGAGTTTGGGAAACAGAGACACAGAAAGAAAAAGGCGCTTTGAAGATGGAAGCGGAGACTGGCGTTGTGCCACTGTGTCCAAGGCCAAGGAACCTGGGAGAGGCTAAGATGTGGTCTTCCCGGAGCCTTCGGAGGGAGCACAGTCCCGCCAACACCCGCAGAAGAATACATTTCTGTTGCTTGTGGCCGCACGGTTTGTGGCCATTTGGTTCAGCGGCCCTGGGAAACTGATACAGAGCATGGTGCAGAGACATGGAGAATTCCCAGCCAGGCTACAGGGATACCAAGAAGCCCATCATCTATGTGGGCAACAGGGCACCAGCAGAGCCAGAAGTCACTGATGGCTTCCCTCAAAAATGCCAGGTAGGAGCTCGTGAGTTGTGTCAGGGGTCGCGGAATGCCAGCCAGGGCTGGGGCTGGGGTTGTACACAGACAGTTGGGGCCGCAGCAGGGTTCCATGTGGGGAGGTATAATTGCAGGAGATGGGCTCAGGAATTAGACAGACTTGACATTGCCACTTAGTGGATGTTGGTCCTTGAGCAAGTTCCTAGACTGCTCTGGGCCTCGGTTTCCGTATCCGTAAAGTAAGTGCAATCAGATTTACCTGGCAGGGTTGAGGAAGGGTTAAATGAGGTATGTGTCTGGCACACAGAGGGTATCTCACCATTGGTGCCCCGATGCTGATGATAATTTATGGGACCTGGGGTCAGTTCACCCTCTCTGAGGCTCTCAGTCTCCTCCTCCTTGTAAAGTCATCACAGTCACTACTTCTACCAGCGAGCACTTTCCCTGTGCCATGGGCTATGTCAAGAGCTTCTCATACATTATCTCATTTAATCCTCACGGCAGCCCTGGGAATGGTTATTATCTCATTTTACAAATGAGGAAGCTGGGCCACGGGAAATGTAAGTACATAATTAGGATTCACACCCAGCAGGCCTGTGTAACTCCAAGGCGCTATAATAAAGGCCGCTGGTGCTTTTGTGGTCGCAGGTCTTTGTTTTTGTGCAAAGCTCCGTTCCTCCACCTGATTCCGGTGCCACCGGGGCCTGAAGTCCCACACTGGCTGGTTTGGTTGTGAAGAACCGTGCAGGTAAGACCCAAGAGGCTGTGCTGAAGAAACCTTGAGCTGCCTCCTCAGGGAGCTGCACCCCAGCACTGCCGGGTTTCTGGACTCTGAGGCTATTATGACTCACTCACCCTGAGAGAGGAGGAGGCCCTGGGGCCTCTGCCAGGAGGCGGGCAACATGGCCCAGGGCAATGCCGAGGCTCTGGCTGCAGGGAGCTGCCCCCTCACTCGCCTCCCTGCTTCTTCATTACCTCCCTGCAGGCTATTCTTGACACGAGAGTGATGAAATGTAACCCACTGCGGCTCTGCTCAAAACCTGCCTTCTTTTCCCGTTTCACTCCCAGTAAGGCCGCATGCTTCCAGTGGCCTGCCCGCCCTCTCTGTGAGATCTGACCTCGCCTCCTCTCCTGTCCCTCGCTCCCGCTTAGCCTTGGCTGCCCTGTCCTCCCTGCTCCTGCTGAACATTCCAGGTCCACTCCCGCCTCAGGGCCTTTGCACTGGCTGTTTCCTCTGCCTGGAGTATTCTTTCCCTAGGTATCCACGAGGCATACTGATGCCCTTTCTTTCAAGTCTTCACTCAAATATGAGGCCTTTCCTGAGCACCCTAACTAAAACTGCAGCCCCACCCTCTGGCCCCAGCAGCGCCTGTTCCTCTCTCCATTTTCGTTTTCCCCATGTCACTGGTCCCCTCTGATATTCCATGTTTCACATGCCTGTTTGTTGATCCCTTAGATCCATCACCGCATGCGCGGAAAGCTCTGCAGGGCAGGGAGACTTGTCTGCTTTGCTCTCTGCTGCACCGTCTAGCGCCTACAACACTGTCAAGTTCACAGTAAGTGTTCAGTTAAATATCTGCCAAATGAAGGAAGACATAAGAATTTTTAAGATGCTGTCTGGCATGACACAGGGTTTGTGCTCAGTAAGTAGTACTAGCCTGTCACCTTTCCAAGGTGATTATAAATTCAAACAAAGGTTTGCTGGGATCGTTTGTAAACCACTCTAAATCTGAGCACTGGATAGTGTTTAGCACCTGCCGCAGTCAGCACTGCGCTCGCCCCCTCCATAAGCTCTCTTCTCTCTAGTCTCCGGGCCTTTGCATGTGCTGCTCTTAAACATCCCTTCCTCCAGGAAGGCCACTCTGACTTCCAGACTAGCTCAAATCTCTCTCATTGGTGCTCCCAGACTACACCATATCTACCTGTTAATTTCCCTGTCTAACCTATTAGACTGTAGGATAAGCTCTGGACCTGGCACAAAGTGGATGCACAATAATGGCTTATTGGAAAAGTTTATGACACAGAAGCCAGAAAACTTTGAAGATGGGTACACCCTTCGATGGTTAATCTCAATGCGCAGGGCCTATGGATGCTAGCTCCATCCCTGCCCTGACTTGGGGTCTGCAGAGTGAGGAATGCCCAAAATTATCTTGATGAAACACAGGTGGCTACCCAGAAACACTGCCTCCCCTGCGTCTCTCCTGAGACAGAGGCCTCGGGCCAGGGCGGCTTCTCGGACCGGACCCAGGGCCCGGCAGACCTCGCTCTGGGCCCAGCTCGTCCACGAGGATCTCGTTCGGGCCTGCTGTTGTTGGTTTTTCAGATTTTCCACCCGAGTGACCGCCCATGGCTGAGGTTGGAGAGAGAAAAGCTGCTCCCAGAAAGCAGCCTGCCGGGGGGAAGGGGGATGCTGGGTGCTAGGCAACTGGTCAGGAAGCAAATGCAGAGCCTCATCTCCAGGGGCTCTGCCAGGCACTGTGCAGCTCAGGTCCGGAGTTCTTTGTCTGGGTAAGCGTTTCAATTTCATTACTGTTCCCACCTGGTCTAATTGTGGGGCTAGGGGAGGCGAGCAGAGGCCGTCAGCCCCAGGCAGCCAGGGACAGAGAGGAGCTGTAGCGCCAGGGAAGGCCAGCTGGGTCTCCCACCCCCCATTCCTGTTGGGCCCTGGCCCTGCTGGTGGCCTCCAGGGGGCCTCCCTCCATAAACAGATGCATTTAGAGCCATGTCCTTTGTCGGCTTCATGACCAGCCCTCTAAAGAAAAAAGCATTGCCCTGGCTGGTATGGCTCAGTTGGTTGGAGCATTGTTCCATAACCGAAGGGTTTCGGGTTTGTTTCCCAGTGGGGGCACGTACCAAGGCAGTGGGTTCGATCCCTGGTCTGGGTATGTACGGGAGGCAACAAACTGATGTTTCTCTCTCACATTGATGTTTCTATCTTTCCCTTCCTCTCTCTCTGAAAGCAATGAAAAAATGTCCTCAGGTGAAGATTAAGGAAAAAAAAAAAAAAGAAGATAAAGAAAAAAAAAGTGTTGAAAACAAGACTGTGGCATACCATAGCATCTGGGGATTTTAGCTCTTAAATGAACTTTCCCATTTATGGAGTACCTACTCTGTCCTATTAACGAGGCATCCGGGTACCTGCATTATCATTTATCACCCAGGTCAACCCTGGCACACAGAATTCATAGATCTTCTTTTATATGTTAGGAAACTGAAGATCAGGTAGCTTAAGAGAGAAGAGAAGTTCAAGGTCACAGACCTAGCAAGTGGCAGTTGTACTTAAATCCCTCCTACCAATTTCCTCAAACTGAAAGCATGATATTTCTCTCAGGTGTCACCCCTATTTTACACATAGGTTACCTGGGCATTGTGTGCTTAACTAATGCCTTCAAGGGTGTGGGTTCCTGGAGCGAAGCAGAGGCAGGGAAAACCGCAAATTAAAACACATTCGCCTGGTGGAGGGGATGCTGCTCCCTTCCCACGGCAGGAGCCATGTTCACACGCTGTTCGGCTTTCCTCCTCGGCCCCGGCTCAGGCCCCTCTCCTGTCTTCTCTGCTGCCTCACCACAGGGGACGCCTGTCTCAGTCCCTGGCTGTCTGAACGTGGGTAAGTCCACACGCTGCTAGCGTTCCGTTCCGCATGTGTTCCAAGAGTCATTTTCCCACAGATATAAACCATCCCTCATCTAGACCTTATGGGTCCTACGGGAAACATTTTGGCCTCTAGCTTGTTTACTCTTTTTTCTTATTTTTCCAAATGGTTCAGAACCTGGGTAGGAAAGAGGGATGTATTTATTGGACACTCTGGACCCTAGCAGCCCTGTGATCTAATTCCTTTTGATTCAATCCACCTGCTCTGTGAACCCAGCACACACAGAGGCTGTGCTGGTGCTGTGAGGCTCTCTGAAGAAGCAGAAGGCGTGCTCCCCGTTCTCCTGGGATTCGCAGCCAAGCAGATGAGGCCCGCCTGAGCCCCAAGACACTTGTAAGGCAATTCTAAGGCAATGCCCTGGAACACCGTCACTACGCTATCAGGCAAGCATGGAGTGATCCGTTTAAATCAGTGTCCTAGTTGACAGCTGCTATATGTAAATGGAAAATGTAATCTCAAAATATTGGAATACAGTAATAAATATTCTCCACTTTAACTCTGAACCTAGACAAAATGGAATTTACTCTTTCTTCAGTGAATCGGGAAGTCTTCCGTGAATTTAGGGGAATCCCGACCGCCTGTGATGTGCAGCCGGGCGCTGCAGCCGGTTTTTCCTTAGTTACTCTTCAGTGCCACCTGGACCAGAGGCTTTATTATCCCCACTTCACAGATAAAGAAAATGAGGCCCAGAGGACGTCAGTAACTTCCTGAGATGACTTAAACTAGATTTAAAGACGGCCTGTGTGGTTCCGAAGCCAAGTCCATCCTAGCACACCACGCTGCCTCTCTACGAACGTGAGCATTAAATCCTTGACATTCAGGAGAGAAATCCCAAGATCTTGGAGCTCCCCATTGACAAATTCCACTTCAGCATATAATCACCGCCATAAAACGTCTATCTTCTAGCTAAGACCCATTCCTTCTCGGTCCTATTTCTATCACCGGCAGGGGTGGTGACGGCTCACTTTGCGGGGGCTGCTGTGCAGGATGGGTAGGCAGGGAACGAGGGCTATGTCAAGAGGTGACTGCCAAACTGTCCGCTTAGCTTCCCTATAAGCCACACACTCACTGGAATGTGACAGACCTGCTGCAGGGGTCAGGTGGTCAGGCTCCACTGCTGACGACACACAGGTGCACACGCACTCCTGCCTCTGGTCTGATTCTAGGCAGACACTAGGCAGGGCTGCTTCCCAGAGACCAGCAGCAGACGGCAGTTTCCTGAAGCACAGTTTGCACTGAAATTTTAAGTGGTACTTTGATGGACATTTTGATTTTTAAATAACTATGCATTTTTAATGACTGTTAGAAAAAGTGTTAACTAGTATATCAAACCCCGATTTCATAGATAATGTGGCTGATTTTCCATCGATAGTAATGACAGTTTTCCCCGAAAATATACTGGAGTAATTAGAATGAGTGAGCTCAAAGGAAAGTGTTCAGTAAACGGCAGTGCTGTGGTATTGGTGATGGCGAAAACCCGAAGGCGGTCTGCAGGTGAATGAAACGGAGGGTATCCTGGCCGTGAGGGTTTGGCGTGGGCAGGAGATCGGGGAGGCACGGGTGGGAAAGAAGCTTGAGGCCACCTCCTGGAGGGGCTGGGGCTTCAAAGGCAGGACGGTTTGCATGCTAGATGGTGGACAGAAGGCAAACCGCAACCCACCCCGCCCCGGCCAAAAAACCACAACAAGTCTACTGCTTCATCATTAGTAATTATGTGTGGAACAGACTCTGCGCAATGTTAAGGAAATTCAAAGTACAAGAAAGATCACTTCAGGGAGAATTAAACAGTCTTCTTTGAAGAGGCAAATATAAAAACAGGACCCCCTCCTGCTATAACCTAAGGCTTTTTTTTTTTTAACGTTTCGTATGGAAAATTTCAAACATAAGCAAAAGTAGAGAGAACAGTATAAAAAACAATTTCATATGCCCATCCCCAGCTTCTTCCTGATCATTTTTAACCCTTTAAAAAAAGGACCGCCTCACTGGGAGTCGGGGGAAAGGGTTCAAGTTACAGCGCCGCATTCAAGTTACAGCGCCGCAGAGTTAGCCGTGTGACCTGGGGAAACTCACTTAACCTCTCCAAGGCTGTTTGCTCTTAGGTTACATGACAGGGATGGACCAGATAATCTCCCAGGAGCCTCCTGTCGCCCCACCCACTTCTGTAAGTCCATAAACTGCAATGAATAATGCACAGTTCTAGGCCGAATGTGGGGTTGAGCAAATTAAAGCTGACAAGGTCTTTCTGCCCTTTAATTCCTTGCATGCCCTTCCCCACGGGCCGAGTCTAAGGGAGTACAGGGACATGCTAAGTGGTCCTGGTAGAACGATACTCATAGCAGGCCAAGTACACTGGGAGACATCCTCCTCTGCAACGAAGGAAGAAGCAGAACAAAATCATTTTATCTGAAATGATATAGAATAACAGTTGATTTGTACTGTCAGTGTTTGGGGACAACTGTGTGTTGTCTACAAATCATACTGGAAAGGCAAGTTAGATGACCACCCATTGGTTAAAGAAAACCGTGCGGACCACCGGACCAGAAAATGAAGCCCCTGGGAGGCCGCAAAATTCTGATTTACACAGGTGGGTGCCTTTGTTGGTCAAATTGATCAGATCATTGTTTATATGAGTGAACACATATAAAACACTGAGCACAGTGCCTGGCATAATATGTATTAGACGTAATTTTGATGATTTCTATTTCCCATGCAGACATTAAACTAAAAGGTTTAAGTGTACACATAATAAAAAACTCATGCAACATAATTGCCTTTGGTAACAAAAGAGCCAACGAAGGCATAACGGTCTGCTTTGCGGAGACAGTCTATGCCCTAAATGGCACTCCAGGGGAAGTCAGCAGCTCACCATCTCAAAGACTTACCTGTTGTCCCTCCACACCTTCCTGTGCCATGAGCTCTGCGGGGTCTTGCCTGGGGAGTGCTACGCTTTCCCCGCATGGCCTTCGGTGTTGATGACAGCCCCCCCAACACTGCCTCTCTCTCTGCTTGGGCATCTCCGCTCAGGTGAGAATGCCGAGCAGAGAAATGAGATGATGCATGCTGGTAGCAACAAGGAGCAGGAAAAACAGGACAGGGAGTGAGTGGCCCCGAGTTTTGGTCTTGGTTCTGCCACCCTGTGATCTTGGCCATGACCCTCTCTCTCAGGGTTCTTGGTGTCATGCACTTAACAAAAAGGTTGAATGAGATTATGGTGGGGGGGGGTGTTTTTAGCTTGAGCATAACCTATTCTCTTCTAATAATGACATAATAGTTATATTTCTATAGAGCATAACTATAACAATTTATGGAAATAATCACATGCATTCTAAAGGCTCCCAGCTGGGCCGATTCCTGGGACTGCCTCACCAGGAGTTCTGTTTACTCCTTAATTGCGTTTTCACAGGGATAGAGCCCTGGACACAGGGCTCCTGTCTTTGAAAGCTCAAAGGCTACCAGAAGAGACAAGGAAAAGATCAAAGTGCTATTACGGAGATAGGAACAGGTGCTTGGGGGGTCCGGAGGAGGTGGCTATAATCCTCAAGGGGCTACATTTTTGGCTCATCTGTGGGTTAAACATCTGCTCTGCCACACGGAGTCAATATGGAAATCGTTATTCATTCAGCAACTGTTCATTGAACTTCTACAGAGCCCCAGGCACTGTGCGGGCCGCTCTAGGTACGCCCTCTATAGGAGTTACTGACCCTGGGGAGGCAGGCATTACACAGGAAAGAGGCAAGAATGCAGGCTCCATTTGTGCATAGAGCTATGAAGGAGGCTCAGAGATGAAACAAGAGAACGGCAGGGACAGAGGTGCCTTAGAGGTCTGGGGAGGCCTCCCTGAAGGGGTGACTGCTGAGCTGGAAGCCAACAGGGAAAATGGAGGTGTCCAAGTGAGAAGTTGGGGGAAGAGCACTGGAGGCAACGCGGGCAGAGGCACGAAGAGGCAGGGCCTCAAGGAACTGGAGGCTGCGTAACAGGGGCGCCAAGAGCGCGAGGGCGCGAGGGGAAGGATGAGGCCTGAGGGCGAGGCGGGCACTGTACGAGGAGCCCAGGAAGACGCACTAAAGGGGAAAGCCGGGGAGTGAACAGATCTGATTTACTTTTTGGAAATGCACCCTGGATCCCATTAGAGGATGGCATGGAGAGGGACCCTGCGAATGTGGGAAGGCCAGTTTGGAGGTGGCCGTACCATCCTCCTGGTGAGAGGTGACAGTAGCAGAGAAGACGGAGAGAGGTGGGTGGATCTGGGGTACGTGTCGAAGGTAGACTTGGCTGGCTTGGCTGATGGCTAAGATGCTGGGGCAGTAGGAGGGAGAGCGGGGAATAAAGAATGACTCCCAGCCTCCTCACTCAGGGTATGAGGCAGACAGAGGGGCTTCGATGTACCGAGAGACTGAAGGCAGGGAGAGAAATAGAACACTTCTGGGCTCACAGGCTTCCTGAGGATCAAACGAAATGATGTGTAAAAAACACCTAGCTCTCAACAAACGCCTGTCCCTTACTCAAACCTAGGCGGGCCTGGCAGCCAAAGAAGCAGGCGGGGCGGGGCTGGGATGCAACTGGGCAAACAGCGGGCGCTGCGCCAGGAGCCCCGCGAGGGAGCCGCGGGCCGACTCCTGCTCAGGAGGAAGCGAGGCACGCCTCCACGCCTGGCCCGGGTGAAGCCAGCGGCGAGGCTGGTAAAAACGATCGCCATACGGAGCAAACGCGGATTGCTTTCCTGATCCCGTTTGATTCCTACGAGCACGCAGAAGGGGAGCCATAATCCCAGACCCAGGATCAGGGACGCTCAGGCTGAGCGTGTGTAGGGGACTGACTTGTCCAGGCGCGCACCGAGTGCCGGGGCAGGCCCTGGGCCTTTCCGATTCCCACTGAGGGCTTCCCCGGTAAGGCCGCTTTATCTGTCGGCCACCGCTGGTGCAGGCCCTGGAACCTGGAAGGTTTCCAAGAGCTTACAAAAAACAAAACTGGGGCCTGGAAAAAGAAAAAAAAAATTGGCTCTAAAATCCAAAAGGAAAAGGGCAGAAATGAAATAAATGAATGTTTATTTATGTGTCTACAATATGTAACATCGTGTCAACTTCATTAATCGTTCCACAGGGCAGGCATTAAAATTTCATTAGGCTGAGAAATAGCGTGTAGGCTAGGTCCCCCTCACTCTAAGAATTCTCAAGTACACACAGGACGGTGGTTAAGAAGTCACAGCCACTGGCGGGTTAGATGAGCAGCTTGTGGTCAAATAACCACAAAGGCAGGATCTCACTAACCCTTTCAAAATGTCTTACTGCAAAAGTTATATTTCATGTGGAATAAGGGGTTCACATTAGTGTGTTTGACACAAAGTGGGGTGAGGTGTCCAATACACCTAGGGCATCTAGGGCCCTGGAGATCTCAGGTGTCTAGCTGGCATCTCCCTTGGATCTTTTTTCTAAGTTTACTGGGTTTTCCTGAAACTGTTAATCCAGAAAAACTTCTGAAATTATCTCTCAGGTTTTGAACTCATCCTTATTTTTTGCAGGGAATGTTTGCAGGTGGGCAGGACAGAGGCAGAGAGAACAGAGTGGCTTTCAGAAATTCAAGGCGGGAGAGCCCGCCTGTGTCCCCTGGCAGCCTGGAGGTCAGTGAGGAACTGACTTGGTGGAGGGAGCTCCCCTCGGGCTCCCGGGGGCAGGAGGAGTGTGCCTAAGTCAAGAGTAGGATCCTGAGGAGGTGTTAAAGGAAGGGGGGTGTGAGTCTTACCGAAGAGCAAAGGCAGACAAGTTTCCGTTTCATAGCTCACACGATAGTCTTCCCCACAGACCCCCATGCAAAATGCCACAGAAACTTAGTTCTGCCAAAGGTGGGTGGGCCTGAATCCACCAGGTTGTGGAAGAGGTCGAACACTCCAGACTCTCAGGATGTGGCTAATGAGACATGCGCTTGAGACCTCTGGCCTGTCAGCCTGTAGCTGGGGAGGTGGGATAAGTGGGAGAAGAGAAAGTGGTCCCAGAACACAGTGAGTACAGCCAGTCACGGGGGTCTGGGTTAGAAACAGGGATTCTTGGGGCCAGAACCCTAGGAAGTGATGCTTCCTGACACTTGCTGCATTGACTTAGGTAAATCACCTACCCTCTGTAAGCCTCAGTTTCCTCATCTGTAAAATAGGACTGCAAAAATCTACTTCCCTGGGGAAGTAATCAGATATGGTAATCTCCCAACCCTTCTTTATCCATGGGGGATATGTTCCAAGACCCCCAGGGGATGCCTGAAACTGTGGAAAAGCAGGGACCACTGTGCTGTGCTTAAGCAACAAGGCATATCAGATACTCAAAGAACTTTAGTGTTCTTCCAACAACACCTACCCAAAGGGAGATGTCTCATTTTAAAGGAGCCAGGAGGTACAGGCAGCCAGCTGTGGACCTGGAGGCCAGAGCCAGGAGTCCATTCCTTGTGTGGGGTTGCTGGCCTCCTGTCTCAACCCAAAGGCCAGCCCAGCACTGCCCAGCCCCCTCCCAAGCCCACGTCCAGTGAGGCCTGGGAAGATCATGCCGACGGCTCACAGCAGCCAGTGCCTCTAGCCTCAAAGAACATTCTTTGAGTAGAATAAGAAGAGTCCTTCTCCCAGTTCCTCTGCTCTCTGCCCATCACGGTGTCCTTGGCAAGTCGCCATTCCTCCGTGAGCTTCAGTGTCTTAACTAGTAAGATGAGGGGTTTGAGCTACACTTGAACTACACTGGTTGTTTTCGCATTTTTGTTTTATAGCAGGAACACATTTTAGTTTTGTTTTTAAAGCTTTACATGGTACCTGATGCTTGAAACAGATTGAAGAGGGGAGGGGGCTCAGACCCCTCCTTGTCCCATCAAAGGAGCCCAAGGCATCTCCATGGACCCCTATGGCTCCCAGGGACAGGCTGAACAATTCTGGCTAAAGGCAAAATTTGCTGGCACTTCTGAATTTAAAGCTACATGTCACTGGAGTTAGAGGAATTGGTGCTAATGAATATGTATTTTCAATAGTTATGTATAAAAATGTATTTGTGTGTATGCTTTATTTCCATTTTTAACCGGCAGATAGCCACCCAACTTCTTAATGTTTTATGCCTTCTTGTATTTCTCTTGATGTCAATTTGCTACACAATTATGTTTTGATGAGGGGGTTGACTTAGTATTTGTAGTCAGTTAAAAATGCTTTGACTGTAAGACAGAAACAGAGAGACAGATCCTGAGCTGTTTCTAAGGTTTCTCAGAGCTGAAATAAAATCTCAAAAATGATAGCTTTTCCCTGTAGTAAATAAGTCTTTACAATTTCATGAAGCAGGTTCTGGGTTACCAAGAAATTAGGGCAAATGCTTTTGTCCAAGAACCAGGGCAGGAAGGAGAGCAAAATTAGTTTTCGCTGAGCATCTACTATGCGTCAAGTGCCGTCTTACACTTTAAGTTGGTTAATTCTTTGACCAATGCTACGAGGATGCAAGTATCATTATTCCTGTTTCACACATGGAGGACACTGAGGCCCAGAGAGGTAGAGTGACTTACCCAAGTTCATATGGCTAATAGGTTCAGGATTCAAACTTATATCTGTATGCAAAGACTGTGCTCTCCCCACCCCATGTTGTTTCTAAGGGCAAAAACTCTTGTTTGATTTCAGCAGACGGTTACTGAATTGAAAGCAACCTACTTCATTAATCTGCAAGCTCTTGGTTCAGGTGCGGTTTGCCCATCTACATCACTACCACTGGTCTCCCATGAGCCATGGTGCCCACTGTTCAGAAAGAGAAAGTCGAGGCTTGGAGAGATGGAATGAGTTGCCTACGGTCAGGTCGACCGTGGGGAGAACTGGGGCTTTCTATTCCCTCCTGAACCTTCTCCCCATCAAGAGCATGAGCCATGAACCACAGGGCTATGTTGCTCAGGAAGTTGATGTTCCCTCTTTAGCAGAATCCGTTTGTTTACAAAGTGCACCAAATTTTTCAACACTGCAGCCTTTTCATTTATTAGGCATTCAATTTCCCTTCCGATCATCATTTATTTGCCTCTGCTTTCATTTCTTTAAGAGGGAAAGGAAATGCAAATGAGCAAATGAATGTCATGCATAATACAGCCAACCCCGCTACAAACAGCTTTTGTTGCAGTCCGCTCTGTTCTCGAACAAATTGGTCTACAAGGACCTGACACACCTCTCTGGTGTGTTGACACAGACCCAGCCTGGAGACCAGATTTTCTGCCCGTGGCCTGCTGGGAGCTAACACTGGCAAAATGGCAAAAGCGTGTTTCTGTTTGGTCTGACATTCCCAAGGTTAATCAGTTGGGTAATGTCAGGAACGTTGTTCCCCTGAGCAGCAGGAAAATGTGTTTGCAGAGCCCAGCGATGGCAGCACAGACGCTCCAATGCTGTTCCTATTGTCGCCTGGTGTGGACCCCTCATTCTTGGCCTTGGCTCCTGGTCTGGTGTGTCCTTCACATGCTGAGGTTTCTCGGCTCTCCTAGCTTGAGTTTTGCTGTTCTCCCTTTTAGTCTGTCTTTGCCCAGATCTTTGGCTCATTATATGTTCTCCTTCCTTCTTTCAGAAACTTGGCTCTTCACTGGGCTACGGCTGCATCTGTCCAGCTTAAGAACACAGTCCAGCTGCCTTGACCTCTTAGGTTTATCGAAGACCCTCCTGCCCTCTGCATTCTGCCTCGCCCAGGTCTGACTTACCCTGGCAGGTGGAGCTCGGATACACCTGGATGCCTCTATACGCATATGCTGGGCTGTACCTAAACAGTTACCCCTGGTTGCATGCCGAATGCTGCGTTAAGTGCTCTCGTTCGCCAGTTATCATCTCAGTCAGTACGCACACCCCTGTGAGGTAGTCATCGCAGTATTCCCACTTTGCAGCTGAAGAAACCTAGCCTTAGAAACTGAGCCAAGATCTCACGGCTCACAGAGGGCAGAGCTGGGGTTTGAATGCAGGTCCACATGTTTTCAGCAACATGCAACCCTGCCTCCCAACCAGTATGTTTACCTTCAGGAGCTCAAACCCAAACAGATGTCTTGCTGACTGCAGTTTCCAGCTTCACGGTAGTCATGAGTATATGCAGGCACAGGTGGGTGTGCACACACAAAAGTGCACACACACAAATACCACTGCTGTTTGTATCATTGGGGGTTATATGAATTAGATCAGAGTCGAAAATAAAAAATTACCATCAAGTCAGCATTGTTAATACCTCATGGAAAACATTCCACTTCTAAACAATTAGGCTGATGAATAGTCTTGCGTTTTTCTTTTTTCCACTTAGTACTACAGATGTTTATGAGAAGAAGAAAAGGCGTCTGCCTGGGCAGCACCGATTGGCGTTCGCTGGCAGGTGAGACCCCCTGTGGATGGGCCGGTCAGTCAGGGACTCAGGGTGGAGGTGGGGTTCAGGTTGGGGAAGGAGCTGGGGAGAAGAGATGAGCATCCAACCCTTAAGACTCTAGTTTTTATGGAAAGGAGAAGGGAGGACCTGATTAAGAAAAGGATTTTAAAAATGAGACACCTAGTCTCTTCTTCCAAGAGCTGTGGGTCTCCCCACTGTAACACGCAGAAGGTCCACTGATCTCTGGGGACGTCCCAGGTGCACAATGCTGACACCATCGGACTGAGGGGCAGTCGGCGAGAGAGCATGCTCAAGCCCACCCACGGTCTGTAGAATCAAACCATCTGCTGGTTTCCATCCTTGTGTGGGCTCCCATGACCTTGTTTCCCCTGAATTTCTGTTTTTTGAACAACAGGTCATGGAATGCAACTATATAAGAGAGAAACAGATTTTTTGGGTGCAAGTTTTCCAAACCCATTTATGTCAAATTGTTAATGGCTCTACTAACAGGCGCTCTGGGACATGGAGGCATGCGCACCGGCTGAGAACATCACAATGCCAGAAAGACACAGACGGCTGTTCTGGAGGTGACATGGGCTTGCAGGGGAGAGAAGGCCTGGGTGAGGTTTTCAGACATCAGTCTAGAAAGGTCGGGGAACACTGGTTCAGGAATTCCTGTGAAACCTTTAACCTGTTCCCTGCCTTCAGTTGTGCCTTCTCCTGTCCTGCCCCCGCACAGTCACCAGTGTGATCGTCTTAAAATGCAAATCTCGAATGTGATGGTACCATCTTCCCTCCCCTTCCTGGGTGAAATCCTGCCATGGGTCTCCTTTGCCTTCAGGACATATTCAAGTCCCTTAATCTAGTCCAAACCCTTCCAAGAGCTGGCCCTTGTCTCCTTCCCCCACCCCAACCCATCAAACCCCATGGGGGTTTTGGATGCACCCTACGTCCTCCGACCTCCTTGCCTCTGCCCATGCTGCTCCCTCTGCCCGGCATACCTACTTCCCCGTCTCTCTGTCTGGCCGACGTCCACGCACCCCCGGGGCTTCGCTCGGGCGCCACCCCCCTCCTTGACCATCTCTCCCGCTTCACAGGCACGGCAAGCCCAATCTAAGCTCAAATGTATTCCTCTCAAGCTTCCTGTTTTTTAAAAAATTCACTACTTGGGCATAATGCTCACATTACAATAACAAGTCAAAAGAGCAGGGCCCCAGAAAAGACACACAAAACAGCATCATTGGTGTTAACCACCCCACACGGACACTCACACAGCCGTGGGAACGCATGCACAGCACATACCCCCGAAGGAAGCAGACAAGAGTGCTAGCAGTGTCACACTGGTGGAGGGGCTGGTGATTTTTATTTCCTCCCTTTAATGCTTATAAATGATTTACACCTTACCGGCTGAACTGGTTATTTCTACAATCAAACAAAATGTTATTTAGACAAGAAATAGTTGCATTGAAAATTGTGTGTGAATGCAACAAAACGTAAAGAAAAGACTATGTTTGGTCTAAATTTACCAAGGGGAGGCAATTTGTGACATATGCTAAGTAAAAAGAGCCAGTTCTGGACTGATGCGTATAGTTCTGGTTAAAAATACACAAACGGTGAATATATGCTTGCCTATGTATGTGTCAACAAGGAGGAAGCTGGGGGTGACAGTCATACGAGGCTGAGAAGAAGGATATAGGAGGAGCAGGTGGGGTGGGGAGGCAGGTAATTCCTTTTGTCTTTACTGATCTTCCTACTGTTTTATTTCACTTGCTATTATAAGCATGTATCACTGCTGTAAATATTTTTAAAAAAATCAACTGGAGAATAAAAGTCTCTGAATAGCAGGCTGGACCAAGGTGCTTATAATGAATAATAAAAATTTCAGGTAAGTCGCGATGTTGCTTCATTACTTTGTTAACCCTTTCAATTTGGAAATTATTCTACAGGGTGGACAAAAGCTGCAGGAATTCCACAAGGAAGAGCAGGAAGGACACCCACACGCCCTTTACCCACAGTCACCGCCACCGCCACTTTGCCCCATTTGCTTTATTGTTTGTCCTCTGTTAGAGTCATATTTGCTCTCTGTTTATTTCAAAGTTAGGGGGAAAAAAGAGAATTACAGGTCTATGTGCCACTATTCAATGTCAGACTAATTTTCATGGATTTGAGTGGTCACTTTAGAAAAATGCATATTATTTCTTAGGCTACAGACAAGCTACATGTCTAGAAAAATACATGCACACAAAGCTGTTCTTTGCAGCATAAGCTGAAGTAGAAAAAAACTGAATACCACCAAAGGGTCTGATGCCTGGGACCTGGGAAATAAATGATGGCAAATCCAAATAATGGTTTGCTATAGAGCAATCAAAAGCAAACAAACGATTTGTATGAATGGGGATGAAAATATGTGTGTCTTAATATGTATGCCTTAAATTTTTACTTAATGTGACTTAGACATAGTAAAAAGGGCAGAACAAGGTGTAGGATGTGAAACATGAGCCCAGGGTATAAAGGAAAAAGGATGTGCACTAGAAAGAGACACAGGACGCTGCTGCCTTACTTCTAGGAGGAGGACTGGGTCTTATTCTACTATTTCACACTCCTTCAGGCTGTCTGTATATTTTTTAACCGTGTTTGCATACTGTATTCATGATATTCACAGTAATAACAAAATAAACCAACATGAAAAAAAGTTTACTCTAGGAGGAAATCTGTCTCCCCGCCCCTCTTAGACCATGCCCTGGGGTCTGGGAATAGGAACGAGGCCATTCCCAGTACCCGGCGGGTGTGCCCCGGCGGAGGGATGGGCATCCCTCTGCCTTCTCAGTAACCTTGCCAGATGCTCTTCCCCCCAAGCAGGCGCAGGTGCAGAGATGGGGACTGTCAGCCCCCGGGCCTAAACCAGCCCACAGATCTGCCTGTCATCACGACCTGTGGAAAAAACTGTTGTCAACATTAAAAACATATAGATGTCACATAAGACATTCATATTTGCTGAACTCTCTGGAGAAATCTGGCAAAACTGCGGCTGTATCTGGGCCGCCTTGAGCAGGTGGGCGCGCTCCGTCGGCTGGGTCTCCTCACTCACAGAGCCCATCTGGCCCCTGCCGCTGAGGAGCGGCGGTGCCTGCAATTCCTGCTCCGAGGGCAGTGGGACGTGAGCATCTCTACATTTCAGCCTCAGTCCAACATTAGTTTCTACTGGAGTCTGTCCAAGGGTATCCCAAGAAGCTCAACAACAGGAGGAGGGCTGTGGCTCAGAGAGGTCAGGTGACTTCTCTGAGGTCACACAGCAAATTAGTCTCAGGGGCAGAGGAAGAGCCCGGAATGCCAAGTGCACACTATGTTGCCTCCCACAGACCAGTTTCCAGACTGGATATGGCAGAGAGTCAGGGGCTGGGTTCCCGTGGGCACAACCCAGTCCTCCCTGCTCTGACACCATTTCCTGAGTGAGGCAAGAGGGCTGGCATGTGTGTGTTTCGCAGGGGTCTTATCATCCAGAGGAAACAGGTATAATAATGATAGCCACAGCCTCTCTAATTACTCACTCTTCTCAGTGGGAGTGCAGAATAGAGGAGAAGAGCACAGTCTTTTTTTTTTTTTTCAGTCCGAAGGGGTGGGGGTGGGGGCTTGCAACAGAGAGAGAGAGAGAGAGGGAGGGAGGGAGGGAGGCATCAACTGGTTGCCTCCCATACGCACCCCAACTGGGGATCGAACTGGCAACCCAGGTATGTGCCCTGACCAAGACTCAAACCTGCAGCCTTTCAGTGTACGGGGTGATACTGCAGCCAACTGGGCCACACTGGTCAGGGCAAGAGCACAGCTCTGAACCATGGTTTTAGTACCTATTATTTGGGTGACCTCGGGAAAGTTATTTGGCCCTCTGTCTTTCTGTTTCCTCATTTGCTAAGGAGAAATTACAACAGCCCCTGTTTTGAGGATTAACTGAATTAATAGGTGCAGAATATACTTAAACCAGGTCTGGCACATAGTAAGCGCTCCATAAACATAAGTGGACATACTTAACTATATGGTGGGAATTACGCTAAGTGATCTGTGTGCTTTACCTCTGTTAGTTCTCTCGGCTGGGATCAGGCCAGCGCTGCTCACTTTATGGTTGTCTTTGTGCTGGGTGCTGTCCGTGGTGCTGGGAATACAGTATCAAAAACACAGAAAACTTACATTGTTTCTGCCTTCATGAAGCTTACATTCTGCGGGGGTCGGAAGACGCAGGTGGTCAATTTATCAATTAGTCAGTAGTCAGGTGTGATCCATGCTGTGGAGGGAAATGACGGAGCAAGGGACAGAGAATGAGGCTGGGTGGGGGCCTGAGTGAAGAATTCGGGTAGGGTGGTGAGGAAAGGCCACTTCCATGAAGAGCATTTGTGCAGAGACCTGACGAAGTGACAGGCGGCAGGAGATGAACGCAGGAAGAGTGTCTCTGATGGAAGACATGGCAAGTGCCGTGGCCCTGAGGTCAGGGTGAAAGGCCAGTCATGTGGAATGTTCAAGGAGCCAAACAGGAGTCCTCGTGGCTGAAGCCGGGGGGCAAGGGGAAGAGAGTCCACACATAGACAGGGAGAGAGACGAGGACCAAGCCTTATACTCTCTTCTGCAGAAGAAGAAACTAAAGCTCAGAGGAGTCAAGTAACTTTCCCACGGTTACTTAGTAGAACCAGGAATTTGAACCGAAGACAGCCTGGCTTCAAGGCATGCTCGCTTCACTGTTGGTATATACATTGCCTTGGGTATAAACAACCAGCAATGCAGTGGAAGTCTCGGCACATCTATCCCTGCTCCCAACTGTCTCCTGGGACATTAGGCACAGAGTATAGGATGCTGGAGAAGTGGGATTGTGTGTGTGTGTGAGAGAGTGTGTGTGTGCATACACAGGTGTGTGCAGGGAGGAGGAATGGAGCAGAGTGGAAAGGACACCTTTTCTGTTCTGGCACACCCACATTCACCTTGGCAGCTACGGCCGGTCACTCTGGGAAATGGTGAGGGCTCAAGGTTTATATGAAAAGTGGCATTAGCCCAAAATTGTCAGTTCTTGGGGCATCTCAGAGCTGACAGTTTTAAAACACCAGAGGCACTTCAATAAAAATAGCATATTTCTAAGTGCAACATCCTATCTGGTAATGATACATCGGGCCTCCATCTCTGGTGGCACTATCTTACACAGCAATATAGTGCCTTGTCACAATTCATGCCATCAGCCTGCAAAACCGGGGTCACAAAACCCTGTAATTTATAACAGAATCCTGCTACGCACATGTGTTCTCTATGCGTAGATACCATTGCCTGGCATTCTATATGCAGTAACTGCCTGTTTTTGAAGTTAGGCCCAAAGCAACTCCCCCAACCCATTCCCTGAATGCCGGGTGCAACAGACAAGGAAAGGCACGCATATCACGGCCAGGACCCAGAGGTTGAGCAGTAAATTAAGCAACAGGCTATATCTTGGTGGTAGAGGAAGACAAAGGTACAGAACAGCAGCTTTGGTGGCAAGAATAGGGACCGACAGTCTGGAGACCCAGATGTGAACCTGGGCTTGAGTATTTATTTCAGGGTCCTATGGGACCATCTGGTCACGTGACCCCTGCCGAATATCACGCATGGAGCTGAAGATAGGGATGAATGTAAGACACAATCCTGCTTCCAGGGCGGTGTTTCTCAGCTCTCAGTGTGCATGCAAACCACCTGGATCCTGTTAGGCCACATAGGCGGGGTTCTACCCCTAGAGCTGCTGATCCGGGCTGGGGGTCTGAGAATTTGCAGTCTGAACATGTTCTCAGGCGATGCTGATGCTGCTGGTCTGGGGTTCCCAATTTCGGTCCTTCCAGGGGACTTGGGGGACTCCATATAAAAACTACAGAGGGAGAAACAATCTGCCCAAGTTTCCACAGCAGAGTGGGGCAGGGTTTCAGATAGAGCCGGGTCTCCTGGACCCTGAGGCCAGTGCTCTTCCGCTGGGTGGCCCTGCCTGTCTCTAGGCTTTGTCCCCGAGTGTACTCCAACCACGGGAGCAACGACAGTCAGGGGAGGCCACAGGATTGGCAACCAGATGCATCTGTCTCCCAAGAGAATATGCCCTGCACATTAACTCTGCTGGGGCTGCTTGGAGCCCTTGGCAGAGGCCACTCTAGCTTCCCAGGGCTCTCCTGAAGGTCAAACGGAATCATCTAAATGCTTCTTGAAAGGAAAATGATGGTCTGATGTTTTTTTCCTGCTGAACTTCGCCACCTCCAACAGCCACACGATAGATCACTGCCACCAGGAGGCCAAGGAGTACAGGTCTGGGCTGTACCACAAGGTAGGATGCTTTTTCAGGAGAGGTCATAAATGACTTACGGGGTCAAGGCAGCTGTTGGGGATACCGAGATACCTACCTCTCCCCACCCCAGTGCCGAGTCTCTGCCTGCTTCCTCAGGGAAAGCCCCAACCTTCCCCTGTCTCCCTCAAAGGCTCCCTGCACAGTGCAGGTCCTGGCCCCTGGGCACCTCCCACCATGGCCTCGCATGAGTGCAAAGATGCTTTACTGTCACTAGATTGCTCTTCCTCGGGGACCTCCTCTTCAGAACTCTTTTAAGCCTTTCCGTCAAACATTTCAATTTCATTCCTTAGTGCCATGATCTGAGTGAAGAAACTCACACTCCTGATTTCACTGCAGACTTAGAAATAAATATGAAAGTATATTGTACTCAAAGGACCATTTCTGCCAAGGAAAAAATTCATTAGTGACCCAAACAGTATCCTGTATCACTAATTTCAGAAACATGGCTTCCAGTATTGCTAGGTATCCCCCCATTACTTCCTCACTTGGTTGTTAGAATTATGACCTATCCTCTAGAGCAAAATAGGACACTTAAGAACGACCGCTGTCTCCCACCTTCCCTTCATCTTCTGCATCACAGCATCATCAATTCTCGCCCTCCTGTCATTAATTTATTTACAGCTCTTCTCTGAGCTGCTGTGATATGCCTGCTATAGGGTGGGGGTGGGGGCTGGCTCCTCGTCCTTATGGAGCCCCCAGGATTATGGGAGAAACAGCAAGGAAATGAGGAACCAGGCTTTGCCCTGCATCTCCTGGTGACCTGGAGAAAGTCAATTAACTCTCCTGAGTGAGCCAGGCCTGGTGCTGGCCCCTGGGGAGAGGGTTAGGCAGCTGGATCGCCACAGTCACGGTAACCGAGCAGATGCTCGGAGCACTGACCGCGGACGGGCGCTTTACATAGTTTAGCTCGCTTAATGCTCATGGTTGCCCTAGGACATTAGCACTGTTCTTAGCCACACTTTTCACACAGAAGGGACTTGTAGGTCGTGGAATAAGGATGGGAACTCAGGAAGTCAGCCTCCAAGTTCCTGTTTCTGACACTGCGATCAAAGTAGTGAGAGTGGTGGTGGCGACTGTGGGGACTGGTGGCTGCCTCCACGCTGCAAGTATTTCCAATCCCAGAGGAGGCCAGCAAGGCTGCCAGTCACTCTCTACGTCCACGCAGGGCGCCTGGTGCCCAGGCGGCATCTGGAGACAGAAGTAATGAAGGGGAGCTGATGCGTGACCAGGTTGTCCGGTGGGGGACTGAACAGTCTGTGCTGGGAACTGGCCTGCAAGTCCACTCTGGCTCTGGTGAGCCGTGGAGACGTCTGGCCCTTCCAATGCCTGCTGCGAATGAGCACGTTTGCCAAAACTCATCTGCCAGCTTCAAAATTCACTGACCCCTTTGCATCCCCCAAGGATCTCTTTCCCTTTTTTTTTTTCTCTTATCTTTCAGTGAATAGAAGGATGGAGAGAAAAGAGAAAGGGGGAGGATGGGAAGAAGGAAGGAAGAAAAGAAATGGGGAAGAAGAAAGGAAGGGAGGGAGGTGGGAAGGGAGGGAGGACGATAGCTACTCAGGTGCCCTTATAATACAAACCTCTCAGCCTGTCATTGAAACCCCCCCCACCCCGATGCCAGATTCTGAACCTTAACCACTTTCCAAACTTACCTATCATGATCTCCCAAAGGACCAATCATTAATTGAGAATTTATCCGTGTGTCCACTATGGAACAGATGCTCTGCCGGACCCTGGTTAAACAATGTAAGCGCAACGGACAGTCCCTGACTGCTGATAAACATTAAGGAAATAAATACACAAATAAATGTGTAGTCACACATTGTGTCTAGTGCTATAGGGAAAAACAGAAGGTACCAAGAGAGGGAAAAACAGGGTGGGAGTGGGTCAGAGCCTTTCCAATGTGCAGAGGAGAAGGAGTCTGGGGTGAGGGATGAAGACCGCCTGTGATGGGTGACGGACGCTCGGGTCTCAGCCAGGCAGGAGGTGCTGAAGGCTAATGCGAGACTCAAGAGGACCTTGAGGAAAGTCATAGCCATTTGCTCTGTAAATAAGCTATTAAGGGGAATGTTATAGATGCCGCTTTAGTTCATTAGCTGGACTGCGAGCTCCCTGAGGGAAGGGCATCAGTTGGTTATTCATCTGGGTGTTTCCTGGCCTTAGTTGAGTGCTTTGTTTTTACTAATTCATATAGACGCCTCCTTGTTCTACAGAGGGTAGGCTGTGACCTCGCTCTGCAGAGGGTCGGCCGTGACCTCTACAGCAGCAGGTGGTGAGTGCTGGCATGTTTATTCTGCACACCCTACCCGCTGTCCCTCTGAGCCATGAAGGTAACCCCCACCTGGAAGGACCACTGTCCCACGTGTACACCATGTGCCGTAGGTCTGGCTGTGAGTCCAGAGGCCTTCCGGGAAGCTGCAATCATTGGCTTTTTGCGTTTTGGTGAGTAAAACCTTTTCTCCAAAGAAAATCTTGGGCATAAATCCACCATGTGAAACAGACTACAGCAGAGATGCTCTGGGTAGAGCAGAGTGGAGGGCTGAGTGGGGCTGGGGCCCTGACCACACATAGGCTGCAGCCCAGCCAGTCCTCCCTGCAGGTGCTTCTGGGGAGTCTAGTTTGACGCCCCCCCCACCCCCCAGCCTAGATGTTCCCTGGGGTGGGTGGGGCCTCCCCTGTTGGAGCCCATGAACCTGAGGCTGCTGCCTGCTCCTGTTCTGACCAGAATCTGCCCTTTAGCGAAGGTGCTTTGCAAAGTTGGGGATCACTCGGCAACCATGCCTGCTGCCCAGCCTGGGTGCCCTGGGCTGCACAGGTCTGGTGTATGGAAGTGGGGTCTTCGGGCTGCAGAACTTTGCCTGCAAGAGGAATTCACATAGCATATTGCAGGCTCCGCTCCATGCTCACACTTTCACAGGACAACGGAAGGGGCTGCTGTAGACAGAGGGTGAGGGCTGGTGAGTCTCAAGTGACACCAGCTGAGTAGCAACAGGTCCCCAAGCTGCAGGGCAGGGAGGCTAGGAAAAGAAGACAGGTGGCGAGTAGAGAAAGGGCAAGGGCTAGCATTTTGCTCTGCCTCTCGTTGGCCCTGTGATCTTGGACAAGTGACTGAACCACTCTGGGCCTCTCTTTCTGCATCTACAAAATCCATCCCGCAATGTTATTGTGATGACTGACGATATAACGGGAGTGGAATAAATCAATAAGAGGCATGAGGCATAGGCCAGGAATTTGTAAAATACTTCATAAGCTATAATGCCATCCCTGGGACGTGATGTGAAAAGCACGCAGAATGGTGCCTGGCCCACGGTGCGCACCTCAATGGCAGCTCTTACGGGGGCCCAGAGACGGATGCCAGGCTACCGTGACCTGTACTATGTACATGCCAGGGTTCCGAGTGCTTTGCGTGTATTACCTCACTCAACACGCATGATAACCCTACAGCGCAGGTAGGATTATTCTCCTTGTGTTCCAGACGAGGAAACTGAGGCAGAGAGATGGAGTAACCCCAACATCATACAGCTAATGATGAGTGGAGGTGGGAATTCGATACCAGCTGCCTGACGCCAAGCTGGAGCCTGGACCCACATTGCCACTGAGCCCCACTTCTAGGCTGCTGGTGCCTCTCACCGCACACAGTGGAGGTGACTGTGCAGGAAACGAATGGTTCTCCAACCTGTCCCCACTCTGGACAAGGCAGCTATTTTCTGGAACAATGCCAGATCAGGGGTCAAGAGATCAGCATTTCAGTCCAAGTGTGTCCACCTGAAAGCCCTGTGGTTTGGCTTAACTCAGCTGCCTTCCCTAGTGAGAACATTATCGGCAGGGGTGAGGGTGTTAGAAGTATGAAATCTGGATCCCGTTGACTATAGCGCATGAGTCTAAAATCTGAATAGTTGCTGAGAAGAGCAATAGCTGGGAAAAAGTGAGAGACAAGCCAGAATCACCTTCCCCTGGAGGAAAAAAATCATTCCTGGCCTGGCTGGACATGAACTTGGCCAGGTCAGAGCACCAGCACCACTAAGAACAGTTCTGGGACAACCCAACTCATCCAATGCTCTGAACACATGACTGTGGTCACCTTAACCTGAGAGAATGAAGGAAGCGGTAAAAAATGGTATACCATGTGACCTTCACTGGGTCATGTGACTCTGGTCCCACAGACCCCCTATGTCTCCCCAGACGTGCCACTTTCTTTTAGAGCTCCTAGACCCAGGTTATTTTCATTGCCTCAGATGTTCTCTTTCACAAGCGCCTAATCTGACTGGCCAATCCCTTCTCATCATCCCTCCAGATTGATGGGGCCTCCTCTTCCAGAAAGCCTTCCTGGATTAGATACCTGGACTCTAGTTTCCATCATCCTGGGCTTACCTCTGCCCCAGGATGCACCAGGTAGTCACTGCCTGTTCATTCCTTTGTCTCCACACATAGCAGTGAGCTCCTGAGGCAGGCGCCCTCATTCGCCATTGTCTTTCCCAGCACCCAGGCAAGGAGGAGGCACACAAGGCTAGAGAACAGAGGTGGGGTTCATTCTCTCTTGTGTGAGACCTCTGTTCCAAGTCTGTCGTTCCTCTGTTTCACCTCATCATGAGCTTCCCTTTACATGGAGACTGAAAACCAGAATCCCCATCGGAGAAGCCTGGGAGGTCCGTGCCCCCCTCACCTCCTGCTCCATGGCCACCATGGTCCCCCTGCTGGTCCTTGAGCACACCCAGTTCCTTCCTGCCTGCAGCGTTTTCACTAACTTTGCTCTGCCTGGAGTGCTCACCCAGGCAGCTTCACATTTAGCTCCTTGTCATTTAGACCTCAACTACAATGACACTCTCCAGGGGGACCCGCTTTGACCATGTGGCTCGGCAGAGCCACCGGCCACCTGTTTTACTCCTACACACAGCACATGTGTGTCTTCACCCTTTCTCCCTGTGGGACATCCGCCCCGCAGGGGTGGGAGCCCCTTCTGTCCTTTTCTTGCCCGTACCCATGGCACCTGAGAACAGTGACCGATTCAGAGCGGGTATTCAATAACACCTGCCTTAATGAGCAACAACAAATTCCTAGTTTTCATTTGCACTGAAAGAAAGTCTGCTCTTTTCAAAAATGTTTTTTAAAACCGATTTTAGAGGGAGAGAGGAGAGGAGAGAGAGGGGGAGGGAAAGAGAGAGAGAAACATCAATTTGTTGTTTCACTTATTTATGTACTTATTGGTTGCTTCTTGTATGTGCCTTGACTGAGGATTGAACCCACAACTTTGGTGTATCAGGATGATGCTCTAACCAACTGAGCCACCTGGCCAGAGCCAAGAAAGTCTGCTTCTGCACTAAGTTCGCAGAAGCAAAAGAAGACAGAAATACTTTTTCTTTTCTCCTTTTTGGTGGGGGACACTGTGATGGTCAGGAACTGCCTCCTGCGCCCCAGCTGAAGCAGAACCTGACACCCAGAGGTCTCCATTCTGACCCAGATTTGTCTCCCGTCCGCAGACCCACTGCTGCCTCCTTAAATATGCTTCCCCGACAGCTGGAACCAGATACTAAGTGGATGATCGTCATGATTAAACCGCCTTTTAATTATTCAATGAGATGTCAGTAGCGCGCACCATTGTGACATTATAATGGACTCTGACTCCCTCGCAAATGTCGAGAAAGGCAGGGGACCATTACCTTGTCAAAATGTTCGTTGCCTGTGACTTTATTTCCAGTACACCAACTAATTTTTCAAATAGCACAGAATGACAGAGTGAGGCAGGTGGTTGACAAGGGCTCCTGCTCGGAGTGATTTTGGCGACATGAGGATTCAATTGATTCCGTTGAGACACAACAAATTATCTACTTTTTTGAAATTCATTGACTCTCAAAAGAAATGAAGTTTTGGAGTATTCAATCAACATTTCTTGGCTGCTCAGTGAGTGGCAAAGGGCCTTAGGGTGAGCAGAAGCTTGAGCAAGGATGGGGCAAGAAGAAGAAAGAGAGCACACCGGGGCCATCCTAGCAGGGCTTTGTTTAATTTCACAACCACTGATAGGGGATTCGCTACACCAAATACGGTACCACGCTAGACCAACTTAGAGAGGGGGGATACAGGCATGCCCACACGTGGACACACACACACACAGACATGTATACACATGCACACATACAGCCCAAGACAGCAGAGTGCTGGTTTGGATTGGGAACAACAAGATCTGGGCCCCAGGCCTAGAATTGTCTCTGGCTAGTTGTATAATTTTTTTTCCAAGATTTTATTTATTTTATTTTTAGACAGAGGGGAAGGGAGGGAGAAAGAAATGGTGAGAAACATCAATGTGTGGTTGCCTCTCACATGCCCCCCCTACTGGGGACCTGGCCCGCAACCCAGGCATGTGCCCGGGGTGGGGAATCGAACCGGCAGCCCTTTGGTTCGCAGGCTGGCATTCAATTCAATGAGCCATGCCAGCCAGGGTTAGTTGTATAATTTTGATAAGACAGCTCTTGGGGCTCCTGTTGATTCAACTCTCAAAGCTGTTTGGCTGGACTCATTTCTAATGTAAGATAATGCAGTGATGACTCTATGCCACTCTCCCTCATTGACAATTGATCAGCGTGCATTTATTGGTTACTGATTCCGAACCGAACACTGTACTAGGACCACAGGAAATATCAAGCCAGTTTGACAAGGCTTCTGCTTTCAGGAAACTGAGATAGAGCCCATACCTTAAAGGTGAAACAGCGTACAGGCTGTAGGTAAGGACACTTCTGGGGCTTGCTGATGGCAAGGGCAACTGGAGTTCATGGAAAGGAGCAGTCAGCATGGGCTTTGGAGGCTGCAAGGGCTTCTTGAAGCAGGTAGGGAGTGGTTGTGCTTTAAGGGGGAGCCAGAAGGTAGACCTGGAGGGGCGGGGTGGGGAATGAAGGGTGAGTAGAGGCTTGAAGGGGGTGAGTGGCAGGGGGCTAATGAAGACACAAGTCATTGGTGCAGCCTCCAGGTCACTGAAGACACAAGTCACTCGGTGGTGGGAACTGAGCCTCCAGCAGCCAGCCATTCACTCTTCTTTTGACCACGATACCTTAATTTCTTTTTGGAAAGTTCCCCGTGCACACATGCTTGGGAGTGCGGAGCGGGTTATGCGTCAAGGAACACGTACCTAAGCTACACCAACTGGATTCTCTCTGCAGGACTGTGACTTGAATGCAATTAGGTCTGGGCAGGAAAAAATGCCCGCTGCGCATTCATCGCAGACACAGGATCCTGATCTGACTGAGAGGTAATTATTGCCATCTTTTCACCATGCACTTCTCCAGTTTCTGCCTTTTTCTTAGCCCAGTTTTCCAGCATCTCTGTCTGTGTGCGCGCACCTGTGTGCCTGTGTTCATGCATGTGTGGTGCTTGTGTGTGTCCTAATGCTGTAACTCAGTTTGACCCCGGCACCATGTTTGGTATAGGAAAACCTCATTCAGTGATTGTTTCGCTAAACAAAGCCCTTCCAGGACTATTGATTCTGTAAGCTTCCGGATCTCCTTCTAATATAATCCATTTTGCTTAATTTAGCCAGGGTCAGCTTCTATTGCTGACCAACAAACCCTAATTGATATCCATCTACCCACTTATCCACCCTTCCTTCCATCCATCCACCCACTTACCTATCCACTCATCCATTCATCCCTCCATCCATCCACTCCCCCGATCTAGTATTAGAGTGCTGAGGACTAGGGAAGTAAGGAAGAACAGACGAGGAGCACGAAGTTAGAGGGAACTAAAAAAGCCAGAAGGACTTTAAAAATTAATCCTATAACAACAGGCAAATCAGTGCAAAGTAATAGAACACAGATGGTCAACTAGATAAAGAAATGACAGGGCCAGCTGGGTTTAATGGGAAGGCTCTTTGGAGTAGGGACTTTTTAAGAGTAAAGTTTAAAGGAACCAACACTTATATAGTATCATTCTAAACACGTTTACTGAAGTGATTTTTATTTCCCCATCACCCTACAAAGTAGTCGTCAGCAACCACGTTTTCTGGAAACTGAGGCTCACAAAGTGTGGGCAGCTTGACTCTGCAACCTATTAAATGGCAGAACCAAGATTCAAACCCAGGTCTGATTACGTCCAACACCCCGGCCCTTCCGCTACTCACACTGCCTAACGTTAATACTGTGTGACCTGGGGCAGGTTGATGCACCTCTCTGGGGCTCAGTTTCCTCCCTCCCTTCCTTCCTCCCTCCCTTCCTTCCTCCCTCCCTTCCTCCCTCCCTCCTTCCTTTTCCAGCTTTTCATATTTCCCTCTTCCTTTTTTTCTATGTATTTAAAAACATTGGGAATGGTGATAGAAATACTTTCTACGTTTGGAGCGGGGGGAGTCTTGGCCGGCTTAGACGGCCTCACTGCCCACAGTCCCACTACTTGCTGATTCTTTACAGAGAGCAGAGGAGAGTTTTACACCTGAGCCCACTCACTTGGGGTCCTGGCAGGCTCAGTGGCCCAGGCCTGAGTCCCCTCCTCTCTACCTGTGGGAAACTGTCACTCCAGCCTACACAGGGGAAGCCCCCAAGGCAGTGCATTTAGCTTTCACTCTGACCAGACACTCATCTCATTTACAACTTTTATTGTCCATGGTGAGTGACTTTTGAATCAATACATTAACTCCTTACAAAATCAATTGATTAAAAAAATATCTTACTTCTTTCTTCAACCACCTACTCAAACCGCCAGGTTGGCAAGTCGCTTCTATTAAAAGGAAGAAAACCCTTTAACTGTATAATCATCTTCACGTTTTCAGATGATAAGCCTGCAGACTGATTATACAGCTAATTACATTATAAGCCATTTCTTCATCCTGATTCTTGTCTTACCTGAGAAAAGGGTTTCCTGGCTCCTCTCCCTGCCTGGTAACTAGACCTGTACACCACCCCCCACCCCAAATCCTCTCAGTGCATTTCTTCCAGAATAGTCTTTCTGAAATGCAAATTGAGCCTAAATGCTTTTCTGGTCCACCCTCAACTTACAGAGGTCTCAAACCCAGGGGGTAGAACCTGGCCGGTGTGAATAGGTTCTGTTTGGCCCACAGGGGACTTGAAAGTTTCCAATGAGGATGTCTGTAGGCAGGATGCATGTGCTCCAGCAGGCCAGCGGCCTTCTTCTTCCTATCTGCTTCGACCTGGCTGCTTCTTACAGTGCCTGTCTGAGCCTTAAGGACAACTTCATCTCCAGCCCTGAATGGAGGCTGGACTGCCCAACTGAAACCTTTCCTTCATAACTGGGGCACCTCTGCAGCCCTCCTGACTAGTAAAAACTCTACCCACTTCCAGAGCATTAGAAAGAATACAACTAGCTTCTGTTTATTGAGAACCAACTATATGCCGGGCCTAGCGCTAAGCACTTTACAGACATTATGTCCTTTAAACTGCACAGCAATGCCATGCACAGGAGGACGCCAAGGATCAAGAGGTTAGGGCTTGCCCGAGGTCTGAAAGCTACCAAATGGCAGTGGCCTATTTTGTATGCAGAGAAAAGAGGCCTGGGCTCAAGTGCATCTGCTTCCAAGGCCAACGCTTACAACCTCTATGCTGCACAACCTTTCATTTCCAAATACAGGAGAGGCCTACCCTTTGTTGCTGCTCATTGTTGGGCAGAGGGGAACACTCTTTTCTCCTGTCCCCCTGTCCCCTAGGCTTCTATGTCAGCCCTCTCCTGGTTCACTTCTATGTCAGCCCTCTCCTGGTTCACTTCTACTTTCCTGTTTCCTCTTACTCTCCGTTGCCAGCGCCTCTGCTTCCTGACCCTGAATGTTGGCGTGCCCAGTGTTCAGTGCTCAACTCACTGCTCATCTCTGTTTCACACTCTCCTTACGTGATCCCAGCCAGTCTGTGCCTCTGAACCTCATCATTCCACTGATGACTCCCAAACCCCTCTCTCCTGTCCTGACCTCTCCACAAGCACCAGGGGCATAGGTCCAACTGCCTACCTGGATGCCCATGAGTTATTCCAACCTTTACATGTCCAAAAGGTTGAGTTCTATCTGCCCCCTACATACGTATCTCTCCTATTCCCCAACTCTACTCTACCCAGCCTTCCCCATCTCAGTGTGCAATACCAGCACTGGCCCAGTAGCTCAGGCCCGTAACCTGGGAGTTAATCTTGAGTTCTCCTTTTATGACACTCCACACTCAATCCAACATCAAGTCTTGCTGGATCCACCTTTTATATATCCCAAACCGGACCACTCTACCTGCCTCCCACCATTGAAATCCTAGCCCAGTCCACCAGCATCTCCCATCCCAAATATTGAATCTTTGTGCTAACTTGTTTCCCGCCTCCATCCTTATCCACTCTTATCCAATCTCTGAAGCCAGGATGATCTTCCCGAAAAGTATAGTAATTCTTGGTGTTTCCGTACCTTTTAAACCTTTGAAAGGCCTCTCACTACCCTGGGGATAATCTCCAAATTCAGCCTGCTTTATAAGACTTGTCACAACTTAGCCTGTGCCTACGTCTCCAATATCAGCTCAAATCACTCTTGTCCTCATCCTCTCTGCCCAAGACACACTGGTCTTCTAGTTCATCTCTCAAACAGCCAAGTTCATTTTCACCTCATAGCCTCTGCTTTGTATCCCCCTTCTACTTGGGACACTCTGACCCTAACATCCCTCCATAATTTTGGTCTCAGTTTGAATGTCATCTCTTCAGAGAGGTCTTCCTGACTACAGAAGCTGAAAGTGTCCTGCCAACACCCCTATCCATCACTCTATATTCTATTGTTATATTTTATTGCCTTCTGAGGCTTCAACACCATCTAAAACTATTATTTGTTCACACGTTTCCAGTCTCTCTCCACCATCCCACTCTACCATTTTGCAGACGACGAGCCCCATGAGGGCAGGGACCGTGTCTGCCCATTCTGTTTGTGCGCTGTGGTCCCTTGCTAACTGGTCCTGGCACTTAGCAGGCACTCCCTGACATCCGCTGAGCGGAGGGCTGAAACCTCTAAGAGTTGGACGGAATTCTGAAGCCCGACGGGTAATTCTTTCCTGAGCACCTATTTTGTATACAGAGGAAAGTACATGGCCCTGAGGAAAATCTGCATCGCATCACACACACCCGGAGGCTCTACTCTGCACATGGTACCACCACCACCACCACCACCACCACCATAGCCACCATCACCATCATCAGTAACAATAACCTCCAACCTGATTACAGTACTTTACACTGAACAAAACAATTTTTAGTCATTATCTCTTTGGATTCTCAGAACATTCCAGTGAGGGAAGTCAGTCCCTAATTTTTTTCCACATTTTACAAAACAGGAAACTGAGAACTGAGCCCTGTGAGCCAAGTCACTTGCCTGGGATCGCTCAGCTCCAAGGTGAAAGAGAAGTGACTCAAGTCCAGCACCTGGGCTGCGTGCTCAGCTCTGACCAAACCGCCTCCCGCCGGGCCAGCCTCCTCGCACACCCCGAGGCAGGTGAGGCACGCCAAGTCCAGGACTCACTCCTATTTTAACAACACCTAACTGTGCCGCCTAATCTGTACATTTATATCCCAGCAATGTAGGAAAGGGGACAGTTTTTAAATGGTAATCCCTGGTGACATTTTATGGCTACTGAAGGGAAAAAAATTAAAGCTTAAGGAGAGTTTAGGAGGATTTTTTGTTGGTTAAGGAAAAAAATTACAGAATTAAAAGAGGGGAAAAAAAATAAATTACTAGTGACTATTTTTACTGCATGAGCTTACAAGCTAGAGTGGAGGATTAAAAAGATATATAGCTGCGGTTTCTAACCATGACTTATCACAGACAAGCCCTCCATATTTATAGTTTCTCCCTTTTTTCCACCTCAGGAGAGGAAGCAATCCCCCGGTACAGAGTTGCCTCGCTCTGTCCGGGAACCCTGGGGACCTTGCGTGCTCAGCAGAGCTGTCATGGTTGAAAACACAGCCAGCAAGTGAGGACTTGGGCAGCCGAGCTTGTTCACTGTCCCTGTGCCTGGGGGCGGGGGCGGGGGTCACCTCTTAGATCACTCAACCACCACTGCGGGCAGGGAGCAGACCGGAGAGGGCAGGGTAGTCCTCTGCGCCAGAGCTCAGTGAGGAGACGGCAGGCTCTGCAGAAGTGTAACGGCAACAGAGAGCACTGTCTGCCAACACCCATTCTCTCAACACGTTTGGTCCCGGAACTGCAAATACCACTAATACCGCCCTTTTTTATGGAGCGAGCGGGAACTTGAGGCTGGAGAAAGAGAGACAAGACAACTTGCCCAAGGTCATGCACGGTGAATTGCTTTGCAGGAGCGCAGTCATTAAAGAGTTTAAAAACCAGCAGGGGGAAAGGGAGGGATAAAAGAAGAATGGGAGAAATAACGGAGAGAGGAAGGAACTATTAAGGGGGCATCTGCTTTGTGCCTGGCTCCACTGCATTTTTGCCTGTCTTTCCTCTTTCTTTCAGTCATGCTCTGGAAATGGGTGGCATTCATGTCCCCTTTTACAGATAAGGAAACTGAGGCACAGAAAAATGAATAAAGCAGTCAATGTTAGTTTGGAAGCTGCATTGCTGGGGTTTGAACTGAAGTCTGTCGTTCCATTTTTTTTTTCCTGGCTGGATGGCCTTTGGGCAAGTTGCCTGACCGCGGGGAGCCCCTGTCTCCTTATCGAGGAAATGGGAAAAGTATTCTCCACTCTCAGGCACTGGCTGGGAAGGCCCTCTGTGAACCAGATGGCACTGTAACACTAAGTCTGGTCCAACCCTTCCTGGTAGGCAGTCAGAGCTGAGTTGCTCTCTCATCATCTGGGAAGAAGGAGATGGAGGCACAGGGACCCCAAGGTGACTGACACCTGGCCGCAGAGCTAATACAAGAGCCTGAAGCTGGGTCTCCCGCCCCCAGGTGTGGTTCTCCGACACTCACGGATGAGAGGGAACCTCACTGGGGAGAAAGTGAGACGTGAGCAGGTCCTGATTATTGACAGCAATAGTCTAAGCATGGGGTCAAGCAAGGTCGCCGACTCGTTGACGTTTTGGATGACACAGGCTGTAAGAATGCCCATTCTAAGGAAGACCGCAGAGGTGAGCTTAGCGCAGGGACTCTCAGCTCCGGTTAAAAATTACCCATGTCTAGGCTCTGCCTCAGACCAATGAAGTCAGAATCTCTGGGGGTTGAGCTTGGGATGCTGGTAATTTTTTTGTTTTACAAGTTCCTCCAGGTGATCCTAATGTGCAGCCACAGTTGAGAAATACGGATCAATGACTTCCTTTATTTTCCAGATAAGGCCCAGAGGCCCGGAAAGGGACAGCTGAGGGCTCAGGGTTTGCTCAGCTGTCAGCGGCAGGCTGCGGACTCTAATCCCCTGGTTCCCAGCTTGGGACTCTTTCTCCACTCCCTTCACTCTGGTCATAGGGACTAGACCATCTTGATGCCTGTCCCCTGATACCTCAGAGATGGACACCCCAGCCCCCCACTCTCCCAGTTCCCTCCCTGCCTCCAGCATCTCACGTCCCCAGAGGGAGCCGTGGGCACCTGGGAGGCCCAAGCAGAATCGTATCCTACGAGTTGCACCTGGGCTGGTCAACACACTGCAAAAGGAAGTGGAGAACTGAGGTAATTGCCTAGCGTGTTAGCAAGCCTGTCCCTGAGGCGTTCTTGTGAGCCAAAGTAATAAATAGAAAATGGTCATTTCTCTCTGGAAGCCTGGATCCGGCCTCCCACTGAGTTCCCCTCCCACCCAGAAGTCATATAGCACTGCCTGGTTGTCCTCTCCTGCATGGGGTGGCAGTAACTCAAAACTATTTAAATACCTGGGGCAAAACTCGCTTTTCAAAACCTAGATCCTCACACCATAACCTCAGCTCCCCTCTGTGGCTTCCTTGTCTGGCCAGAGCTGGTTCTCCTAGCTTTCCATGGAAAGTAATGAAAATGCCGGCAGGTCTTAATTAATGGCTCCTTGTGGCTAACATCTTTGTGTATGTTGTAGGCTAGCATCGGCCCTGGAAAGGAAGTGAGAAGATCTCAGTTGTAATTAAGACTTGGCTTCTCATTAGCTTCATGACTTTGGGCAAGTCGCTCCACTTGCCTGGGGTCTGTAACCCTTCGACCTTCCCTGAGGGTTGCTGCGCAAATCCAAACGGAGAATGAATGTGAAACTCTGTAGACTCCAGTACTGTCCATCCATGGTCATACAGATAGCACATGGGAAAGTTAAGACCTGAACACAGAGCCCTTCCTCTGAACCACTGTCTGTCACGGTGTCTCGGGACATCATTGGCTATATGCAGCCTGGGAGAGGAAGACCCTAATTCTTCCTAGCGTGGAGGCATGGGGAAGGGGAGAAAATGATAAAGTTGAGTCTTGAAGGATGGGGAAGAGTCTTCCAGAAACACATGGGGGATGCAGGACATTTCAGGCTAAGGGAGCAGTATATGCGAAGGCTTGGGAGAGCAGAGCAGATGCAAGGAACCCGAGGCAGTTCAACATGGCAGAAGGCAAGATGTGTGGGGGCAAGAGCTTGGAGCTTACCTGGGTGCTTGGTCTTATCTTGTAGTGGGGAGCCGCGTGATACTTTTAAGTGGGACAGATTCTTAGGATACAGATAACAAATGGCTGACCCAGTTTTTCAGCATGAAACTGAAGAGGCCATTGAGATGTATGGCCTGTCGCTGGCTGTAGGATATACAGGGGCAAGGAGACTGAACTGATGACGTGGGATGGATTTACTTTGACATTTTTAGAGCCCGGCTCAACACCTGGTACATAGAAGGCACTCAATTAATGTATGAATTAGAAGAATCCGAGAGTCATGAATGAATAAAAGCATGAGCAAAGGAATGGTGTGCAGGCAGCGTCAGCAATTCTAACTAATGGCCTTATAGCCACAAAAGCACAGGCTTCTAGCTGTATTACTAAAAGTGCCCTACTAGTGGCACCAGTTCCTCAAATTGAAGTCCTCTCCCTATTAGTAGCAACTCGTTTGCACAAAGACAAAGACTGATTACTGTGATCGAGCTGGAAGCCATCCTTCTCAGACTCACCTCTCCCATGCACACGTCCACTGATAGTCACATAATCAGGGCAGCGCGCACAAATACCTAGTGTTGGCTCATCTTCGCGAGGCGCTCATTTCGGAGGTTTGGGACTCCGCTGCCATTTCTCCATTCACACGGTCTCCCTAAATGACTAGTCATTTCAGTATCACATAAAGACAAAGGAAAGAGTTATCCTTAATAGGGACTTAGCAATGACTGTGCCATCTGCATTTTAAGCAGCAGCAACACGAAGATCTAGCCTGGAAGAGGCAGCTTTGCTTCTCAGGACAGGGTTCAGGACAAAGGGGTTCCCCCTTGAACTTTGTCCAAAAGGGATGATGGTTGTAACATAGAATAGAGTGTCAGGGGTGACAGGCCCCCAGGTCTGTCCGGGACCAGGGGCCCTTCTTTTTCTCGTTCTCCACACTGCCTCTCCCTCCTGCCTTGCAGATCCTTGATGCTTCAAACGCGGTCCATGCAGCGACAGCACTGGTGTTATTTGGAAGCTTGTCAGAAATGCAGAGTCTCAGGCCCCACCGACCGAACTAGAACCTGCATTTTAGCAGTAACCACAGGTGAGTCCCATGCATGTTAAAGTTACTGAAGTTTGAGAAACTCTGTAGGTGAGCCAAACCCCTCGGACTTTGTCTTCCAGTTGCAATTCACCGCCACGGTCAGGGGAGGTACCAGAGGAGGAGTCAGAGCTGAGCTGCTGCTTACACTACTTGGGTGATCTTGGGTAAGTCAATTCTCCTCTCTGAGCCTTAGTTGTCGCATTTTTAAAATGGGAACAATGCTGTTTGCCTTTCTGTCACATGGTTAATATGAAGACGAAGAGATGTTTAAAAAATTGGCAAATTCTCGGTGAAACACAAAGCCAGGCAAAGGGACCTGTTTTCAGTGTGAACAACCAGCCATCCTGACCCAAGAGTTTAGAAGATGAAAAAGAAAAATTCATCGGGGTGTTAGAGGTGTAAGGCCTTGCCCTCAAGGAGATTAATCAGCAGCAGAATGGCATACTAATTAACCAGGATGTGGCACTCCAAAGAATGGGGTTGGCCACGGCCACGTCATCGGTGGGTCTCACCGAGCTGCGCATACACAGGGATTTGCCATTGGATTCCTGGGACTGCGCTCACCTGGAGTTATGTTCTAAAGGCAAGTTCGACCTAAGGAGCTAAAGCTCCATTACATTATCATTCCAAAGGTCTGCTAGAATCATGTTGTTCTCTCAGCTGTGTGGGTGTGAGAGGCAGCTACATTTTGGAAGAAGCCAGATGTACTCCCAGTATAAAGAACAAGAGAACTGAGCGACTCGGAGCTGAATTTCCAGTGCTTGAAGGAAGAAGATGAATCTCCCTCCTGTACCACGACCACTACCGCGCTGCGGCTGCCGCCGCCACCGCCACCACCCCCCTCCAAGGGCCTTTCACTTACTGTCCCCCCTGTCGGGAATGCTTTTCCCTGGATCCCTGCATGGCTCCCCCTTCTCACCTTCCAGGTCTCAGCAACCATGTCACCTGCCCAGGGAACTGATTCTTCCCTCTTCCTGTCTTCAAGTAGCCTCCTGCCATTTTCTATCTCATGCCCTTCATTTCTTTGCCTTCGCAGCCTTTACTAATATTGGAAATGCTGTTGTTCATGTATTTGCTTATTGGTAGATTATCTCTACCACCCCCCAGAATATTTTCCTAAAATCCTCAGTCACCTGGAGTTGCATGTTAAAAATAGATCCATGGTTCTCTCCTCCATAAATTCTTCTTTTTTTTTTTAAGATTTTATTTATTTTATTTTTAGGCAGAGGGGAAGGGAGAGAGAAAGAGAGGGAGAGAAACATCCATGTGTGGTTGCCTCTCACGCACCCCCCTACTGGGGACCTGGCCTGCCACGCAGGCAAGTGCCCTGACTGGGGAATTGAACTGGTGACCCTTTGGCTCGCAGGCCGACGCTCAATCCACTGAGCTACACGAACCAAGGAACTACACCAGCCGGGCCTCCATATATTCTGATTCCATAGTCGTGGGTTGGGGCCAGGGGTGTTTAAGCAATGATTCAGGTCGGCACGCAGATCATTCAGGGAGCTCCAGACTGTGAGCTCCGTGCGGGAAGAGCCAGATGCATCCATTTCCCTCTACAAGCCACACCCAGCACGACGCCCGGCACACGTGAATTCTCGGTAAATCTTTACTGAATGAATTCATGAACAACCGAATGAGTCCACCCATGTTTCGGTGTCACCAGCGCTTTTTCCTGCTTTGGCAATTCAGTATCCGGACAGAGCACCTGTAACTTAGGAGGGACGGCGCAGGTCTGGGGGCAGCCAGGAGGCAGAGCCGGGCCGCTGCTCTCGGGGCGGGGGCGGTCTGAAGGGGGCTGCAATAAAAGACCAAAAACGGAGAAGGCCAGAGAAGAGGAGCCTGAGCAAAGTGAGTCTTGGGTGACTGAAGAAACGAGACCGTTACTTTCCTGATGGTTTACATGGAGAAGTGGCCGCAGACAACCTCAGAAGAGATGGTATTTTTTTCCAGAAAGTACTTTTGTTTCATGTATTTATTATAAGTTATACATACACGTGGTTGAAAAATTCAAACCATAGGAAAAGGTGCAGAATGAGACGCTAGGTTCCCTCCCACCCACCCTGCCTGTCCCGTCAGCCCCCTCCTCGGGGGCAGCCCGTTATCAGGCCGCATGCCCCCTCCCAGGCGCGGTCTGTGCATAGCTCCGCCCCCCGCTGTAGAGGACGGCTGGGGCCTGCGTCCAGGGGAAGGGAGCAGCCTGAGCAACGGCCAAGAAGTTGAAAAATTCCTTGAAAAAAGAGACGCTCATAAATGACTTGGCTTTGTGACCCAGGGCCATGAACCTCTGACTCCTGGAAAGGGGCAAGAGTTGACAGGTAGCTTCCTACCCTATTGGTTGGCTGAGCGCCTCAGAGCACGAGTCAGGGGAGGGAGGTAGCCACAGGTCAGGAGAAAATTAAACATGCAAAACGCAATAGCATGAGAGGCATCGTCCTCGTCACCACTTTCCACATTAGCGGTCCATTCCCTCTTCTGTGAAATGGGCGTGGCAGTGCTATCCCCAAGGGTACTGTCTCGAGGCCTGAAGAAGACAGATGTGAGGCAGAGCCTGGTGCAAAGCAGGTGATCCTCGTCCTGTTTCCATTGTGCTCACCCCACCTCCTGGCATCAACCATTACACCCAAGTGGCCAGAAATGCCTTTGTAGAGACCTTAGCTGACCCCAGCTCCAACATGTATTAGAAATATCACTGTGGGCAAGTCTCTGTCTGCTCTGCTCCCACGTCATGCCCTGGGCGGTGCCACAGCCAGGAGAGCTGTGATGACACTGTAGACTCTGCCTATCGCTCCTGCCACACAGGGGTGACCACTGTCCCTGTCTGTCCCTGCTCTTTCTTCAGCTTCACAATTCCCCTAACCCAGCTCCTCGGCTACAGCCGAAGGGGCGTTGCTCTCGTCTTTCCAGAGACAATGTATAAGGAGACTGGTGGCTGAGACACTCACCCAGGACAGAATTTTAAAAACAGAGACTACTCGGATGTAAAAAATGCAGCCGTGTCTCCCTGGCTACTTAAAATATTTGATGCTCATTGAATATTCAACAACAACAAAAAGACTCTCACTCCATGTACTGTCAAAAATGTAATGTAATTATAGCCATGTTAAATAACCCCAGCTGTTCTGAGATATTTGCATCTTAAATCAAGCCTGCCTGTGCAATCCGGGGATTGCAGCTGGAGAGCCACACCAAGCACCACGCAAACGCGAGCTGGGCAGGTTCAAGCAAGACCTTTGGGCAACGGTCTTCAGGCCTGTTGGTTATAGCTGGGTTTCACCCTGCTGGTACAAGGACCCCCAACCCAAGCCATTGGCTGCGTTGCCGAAGGGAGCCATGTTCCTCAACAGGGCTGTGCAAGCTGGCAGGTCATAAGCATCTATCCAAACAGCCTTCCAAATCCATGTGCAGGGAGCATAAAGAGATAGTATAAAATAAATGGTAATAAAGTGAATAAACACGCGTCTCACTCCAGAGCCTTTGAGGTGCTTCTATAAATCAAACTCTTGCCATAATTTGCTCTGTGAGACTGTGCTGAGGACCAGAATCAAGCCTCATCTGCTCACCCAAGCAGCAGGTTCAAATTTATAGACGTGAGTTCACAGAGGATGTCCGTGCCATTTCAAAGTGGGAAAATAATTTTCCTTGGGAGGGGCTCCAGGAGTAGATTAAACCCTTCACTTGTAGGGGTCAGAGTAGCAACAACTTTCAGATCAGATGTGCCACTGGAATCAGAAGGGGTGACCAGCACACATATTTTAGAAAAAGAGGGAGTTTACAGAGGAAAAAGCAGACCCTGCAGCAATATAAAAACACCTTCTTCCGTATGCTTAAGCACAAATATTCTCAGTGTCTACTTCAAGCTTCCCAGGGGCTTCCGATGTGACCTTGAGTAACCCAATCTCCTTCTCTGGTTTTTAATTTTGGTCAGGGTACTGAATGGAGGAAGTAACCCTAAAAGGCTCTGACCCGCCCATAGAGGTGTGATATGAAAATCACATAACGACTCCTGGTCAGAATTGTGATGATCTACAGAAGGCCACCACGCCGTCCCTCCAGGGCCTGGAAGTTCTTCTTGGAAGAAGGAGGAGGTGTCACTATCAATAATGATGAGAAGGAGACAGCGACGGCTCACTTATCCAGCACCCAGACCTCTGTGCTTTTGTAGTCAAGAGTGTAGGGATGCTTTCAGTATTCACACCCCACTGTGGTCCACCGGCACTAAGCCATAGCTGGCTCTCAGTAAGTAATTTTCTCGATGAATATATTATCTTTAAGTATCACGACAACCCTGTAAGAAAGTTATGGTCTCTGTTCTACAAATAAGGAAACAGTCTCAGTGAAGATAAGCAACTCTCCCATAGCCACCCAGGAGATACCTGGCAGGCCTGGGATTTGAACTTGAGTCTGTCTGACTCCTGAGGCCACCTTCTTCCAATTCCTTCAGCCACCTCCTTTTTAAGTTTCTGGGGTCTAAATTCCTAATCTTGCATGAATGTAAGTACGGACAGAACATTCCTGCCTTAACCTAACCTAAGCATGTTTGTTGTGGATTCTTTTATTTTCTTGGTTTTGGGACAGACCGTGAACTAAACCTGCCCAGCCTACTTCACTAAGTAGAATCAAGTGTGTAGTACAGAGTGTTTTGTGTAACAAATGAGGCGTGTATTGGTTTTATGTTGTTGCTGTAACAAATTACCACAAACTTAGTAGCTTCAAACAACACAAACATATTCGCTTATAGTCCCGTAGGTCAGAAGGCTAAATCAAGGGGTCGGCAAGGCTGTGTTCCTTCCGGAGACTCTGCGGGAAAATCTGTTTCCTCACTTTGTCCAGCTTCTAGAAG
>PVJD01012320.1:0-40467 GCA_004026545.1 Mormoops blainvillei
CCCTAGGGAGTGACAGCTGCAAAAACTCTCACTTGGACTAAGTAAGCCCCGAGAGGTTTCCGACAATTTGTAGGGGGAGGGGCTGACTTTCCCACTCAGCTGGCAGGAAAGGATTTGAGTGAAAAATAAAAATAATCAGACCTCAGTAGCACCTTGCATTAGTGAAGCACAGGTTACGGAAACATTCTTTTAAAAAAAAACTTGCATAATAACGACTTGAAGGGGGCTCATGCCATTCCAGGCTCTGTGCTGGGCAGGTCCTGGAGGTTAAGAGGTAAGATGCCACAGGAATGAGCCATGAGCAGAGGAAGCACGCACGGGCGCGGGGCTAGTTACGCTGCCTGCCTTCCCGCAGGCCCGCCGCCCTCCGTCCTTGGGGGACGTGGCTGGGGAGCAGCAGGTTCCTCTGCAGCAGGCTCAGGAGGAGGTGCGCTGTCGGGACAGCCCCAGGGGAGGCAGGAGACCGGGGCTCCAGTCTTGGCCTCACTGTCCCGTGTCTGATCTCAGGGTCTCAGCTTCTTCATGTGTTCAGGGGGCACGTCACCCTGTTCTTCCTACAGCCGGCGATCACTGTGAGACCAGAACGGCCAGTGGCTGGCCAGGTGCTCTGCACAGCCCATGTAAGTCAGAGCTGGAGGCCTGGCCACGGGGCGGGGGAGCCCTGTCTCTGCTGGGCCTGGGACTTGGGCTTCGGTCTATCAAGAAGCACAGCTCTCCTCGGGGACCCCCCCAGAGTACAAACGAAGACCCCTGGCTTCAAGCCTCGCCCCACTTGCTAGCAGGAATTCTGCATTTTCCTGATGGCCTGTACACCAGAGGTGTTTCCATGAATTCCAGTCAGCTGTCCGGGGAGCTGCTTAACTGCACCCCCTTGAGGCCAACCGCACGCCTGCAGGCCTGTGAGTGAACTGCGGCTTCCAGGGGCCCTGAAGCCGCCAAGGCCCAGATCCCAGGGTCTTTGGGGCCCAGGGGCACGTGTGTGGATGTAACTGAGCTCCTCTCTGTGGTGCTTTGGTAGGGGTGTCCCTGGGCAAAACCTCCTGGGCACCTCGTGGCATTGCTGTTTGAATTCCCACTGACACCCCAGGTTCGATCCCCGAGCCCTGAGGTGGGTTGGTGTGGGGTCAGGGATCCGTGCACACTGAGTTCCAGATCCAGCCAATGTCCTGTCCCACTTTGTGCACCCTCTGTGCTGGAAACTGAGGCAGGCACGTTACACCTATTGTCTCCATAGTCCTCATTTTATAAAGAAGGAAACAAAGTTTAGTCTGGATGGATGGATGGACAGATGCATGAACAGGTGGATGCGTAGACAGGTGGATAGATGTAGATACGATCCCTGTCATGGGGACCTTACATTTTAGCAAGCAGGTTAGACTTGTGATCAAGTTTGATACCATGTGGCGAGTTCTCAGGAGCAGTCGGAACCCGCAGTGATGACGTGGTCCAGAGCGGGGGGCCCCGGGAGGCTCCCCAGAAGCCGCCTGCAGAGCTGGGTGAGAGCAAGGGGTGCGGGGGCTCGCGCCCTCGGCTTCCACTGCTTTGTGTAGTGCTCTCTTCCGGCAGGGGCACCGCCTGCCCAGCACTCAGCCGGGGAGAGGACGCCAACTTCAGGGCCAGCTCGGGGCATCCAGGGGATCGCTAGGCTTTCTGGGGGGTGGTGAGAGGCCTTTGGGAGTGAGCCCCCCAGCTCAGAGAGGACCGAGGGTGTCTCTCTCCTTGGGGCAAGGAGTCCTTGGTGCCTGGCTTCCCCTCAGGATGGACCCCAGCTGTTAAGAAAGTGTCTCAGGTTCCTCATCCCCAAAGTCCCTAAACAAAGAGGTGCGCTGAAAGCAAAGGAACAGTGGTGTTGGAGCTGGAAAGTAGACCCTTCGTGACAACAGAGGGAAGAGAGCAGGCACAAAGTCACAAGCTGAGTAACAAAGTTGTGTCCATCACCCAGAGGCAAAGGGACAGGGGTAGGAGCTGGAGAAGGATGGCTGAGCACAAAGCCCATATGGTCACTTACTGCCCCTCCCCACACGCCCACATGCACATGCACACATAGGATCAGGAGCAGTGTGGCCCATGAATCATGTACATATCTTGCCACCATCATATCCCAGGATGGCTTTGGAGGCAGTGGGTCAACAGGATTGAGTGAATGTCAAGTGAGGAGGCCAGGGTGACTCTAAGGTTTTGAACTTGCTGTTCTTAAAGACAATGGGGTCACCCTGGCCAGCGTGGCTCAGTTGGTTGGAGTGTTGTCCCATGCACCAAGAGGTTGAGGGTTCGATTCCCTGTCAGGACACATATATAGGTTGCAAGTTCGATCCCCGGTCAGGGAATGTATCGGAGGCAACCAGTTTCTCTCTCACATCGATGTTTCCTTCTCTCTCCATACTTCTCTAAGTCAATAAACGTATTTTAAAGACTTTAAAGACAATGGGGTCAACTCTGAGAAAATCAGGTGTGGGGAGACAAGGAGCTTGGCTGTTTTGGGCAAATAGGACGACGACTGAGACCTGAACCCGCACGTCTCTGATAGCATCCACAGCAGCTTCTTCCGAGGGACGTGGATGCAAAGTCCCAGCCTGGGTGGGTTCCAGAGAGAATGTTTCCCGGGAGCAGGAGCAAAGCCTGCGCAGGGGGCACAGGGTAGAGGGCAAGAGGCTTCCTTCCACTTTACTTCTTGGCACAGGAAGAGCTCGAGGATGAGGGACACGGGGTCACCAGCACCCATGGCCTTACTCTGCTGGGACCAGGCCCGGTGTCAGAGTGGCCAACACAGAAGCTGCCTGTTCCCATGTTTCTTTTAGGAAGAACCTTCCCCGGAACTGAAAGGGCGCCCTGAGAGAACAGACCCAGAAAACAGAGAGGGGAGCGAGGCTGGGCCAGCCTTAGTGGATTCTGTAGATTATTCTCTGAGGAGTCGCTGGGCGTACAGTGGTGGTCAGACAACAAAGGACACGAGTCCAGGTTGCGTATCAAAGACGTTTTATGTGATTCAAAGAGAAAAGTTACATCACACATAGCCATTTAAATAATAAGTCAAAGTCTGTTACATAAAACATAATTCCAAAACATTTAAAATTTTATTATTAAAACTATTTAAAAGGCTCAAAGTCAACAAAGATCAAGCAAAATTGCTAAAGAAGTAAAGTGCACGGGGAACCCTGCCACACACACGCCACCCTGATGCCCAGGGCTGCCCGCCGAGGGCGCCCACGCGGGACAGGCCACAGGGTTCTGGTTCTCAGAACACACTTATCCAGACAAAACTGTTTCTCGACTTGCCATCTTTCAGTGGACACACAGAAGGCAAAAAAAAAGAAAAGAAAAGCCTGTTTGCAGAAGGCATTTCTAAATCTAATCAGGAAACGGAAGTGCACATCAAAACTATTCGTAACACATCTGTTCTTCAGAAACAACGCTGCTCAGAGAACGAAATTCAGGGCAACCAGCAACCAGACCCTCAAAGGCCCTGCACTATCCGCCTCAGTAGGGCCAGCATCATTCTGTGACATTAAGAACACCGCCCCAGTTCAGCAGCATGCACACAGAAATGTTCATGCTGCTTTGCGACCCGAGTGGCGGGGAGAGGACAGGGTGGTGAGGAAACACAGGCTGCCTTATGTCTAATTATTAATTAGCAGTTCCCTTACACTGTCTCGGGACCAGAAGGAACACTAAACTCAGGAAGTGTCTGAAGCGTGCGGAGGCCTCCCAAACGCACAGCCAAGCGTGTCGGGTACCAGTTTTCACTAAAGGGTAACTTAACAGGCAGTGAATGACCCGGTGACGGGTGTCAGACTTAAAAACATGAACACAGAACCTAATCACATTTATTCAATATTTTACCCTGCCATCATTTTAATAAAGGTAAATGCCAATAACTTAAGAGGCTGAGACAAAACGCACAGTGCACAGTGAGAACCATCTCGATGTTCCTGCCACGCGTTCTGTGCCCTGGGTTCCCGGCACCGCCCAACAACGGCAGTCCCGGTGGCCCTGGCCAGCAGGGTGCGGTCACTGCAGAGCCAGGGCCTGTGCTCACACAGCTTCCTAGTGGGGCCCACTGTCTGTTTTTCGTCAGACTGCAAAACACCCCCATTCCAAGTAACGTTGTTTGATCAAAACGATTTCCTTCAAACAACATGCATGGAAGGGCGCTGAGCCTTCCATTAGGCATAACTTGCACTTCGTCCGTCGTTAACAGATAAAGGAGCAGGCCGGGAACACGGGGAGCGCTGCGGCCGGGCCGCCTCCACCTGCGTGCAAAGGGCAAAGCTGTGCTCAGGTGAGAAGTTCCTTCAACCAATAAGGTTACTTCCTTTTCCTCTAAGGACTTGCTCTGCCCACAAAATACTATGGATAAGGCCACCGCACAAGCAGTCGCTGACAACTGACAAAGCAGCTGGGTTGGCGTGCTGACGTTACCCCTAATTTTGGTGTTTGAGGTACAAACTGGGAACGTCAGGCAGTGTGCTCTCAGCAGAGCACAGACACACCGAGCCTGGAGAGGCGCCCTGGTCACAGGGGGTCTATCGCGTGTTTTTAAGCCGTCCTCTGGGTACATCCTCCACAAGTTACACCGTGGACACAGGTGACTAGTTCTACTTAACCAAAATTTTAATTCCTTGGACTACAGCTGTAAGGGAATGGCTGCCTGCAGTATCCCTCGAAAACGTTATGAAGAAGCTGACCGCAAAGTTTTCCCCTCCATTTCTTTTAGAGGCCCCTATCAACCGGTTCCAATTCTAAAAAGTTCTTAGATCGAAAAGGCCTGATTACAAACTGTGATTTTTTTTTGGCTGAATGATGTGCCATGGTCACTAAAAAGCAGGATAATTCTAAAAACGTCATTACATGTTGAAAAGAAGACTGTAAAATCATCTGTCCAGAAATTGGTGAGCTGAGTACCAATAACACAAATATTTTCATAGAAAACAGTATAAAGTTATACCCTGTTTCATCTCTACAAAACATGAATAGAAAGGCAGTAAAAATCCAGACTGGGTAAAGTTTATTGCCAAAATGTTTGTTTGAATGCTGGTGACTGAAATCATCAAATCGTCCTCCATTTTCTTAAACTACAAAAGACACGGACCAGGACCTCAACCAAACAAGAACAGTCAACATACTTTCATCGGAACCGGCCCCTGCCTCTCCCAAGCCCCCGAGACAATGATTTTGGGAGAGGAAACCATCGGTCCCTTCCTGAAAAACGTCTTTAAAAATTCCCACGGGTGACTCCCGCTGACCAGTCAGGCAAAGACTGGCCTGCTCGCCACTCGCGGGTCCGGGGCTTCTTCGCTGAGGCCATGCCGTTCAGTTTGCCCACCTCGCCTGCTAGCCCGGGGTCTTCTTGGTGGTCATGTGGCGCCGGGTGTGCTTGGTCAGGTGGTCGCTGCGCATGAAGCGCCGCTCACACACCGGGCACGCGAACTTCTTCTCCCCAGTGTGTGTTCTGCGGTGTCGAGACAGTTCGTCTGAACGAGCAAATTTTTTATCACAGCCGTCCCAGCTACAGCTGAAAGGCTTCTCTCCTAACCGTGAGAAAGCACATAGTAAAGAAAACGTAAATGCTCCGCTCCAAGTGAGCAAAGTAATCCGCGGCATCTTTAGATTCTGTTCATCCTGTTACTCTGATACCGAGTTATTCAGAAGTCAAGAAACCCTCCAAGATCCATTTGTCCTGCCACACCTAAGATGTTAATAGGTAATATGAAACAAGATGTGAGACAAAACATTTATCTTTCAAAAGACAAATATATCTTTAAATGAAAATAAATCTTGCGACCCTGGCTGGTGTGGCTCAGTGGACTGGGCACCAGCCTGCAAACCAGAGGGTCGCTGGTTCGATTCCAAGTCAGGGCACATGCCTGGGGGGCGGGCCCAGTCCCTGGTGGGGGGCACTTGAGAGGCAACCACACACTGATGTTTCTCTCCCTCTCTTTCTCCCTCCCTTCCCCTATCTAAAATAAATAAATAAATAAAACATTTTAAAAAATATTTAAATAAATAAATAAACCTGCAGTAGAGGGAAGATTCTGGAAAAGAGTAATTACTCGTCTCTCAAGGTGACACACATCTAAAAACATCCCTGCCAGGACCTACAGGACCTATAAGACTTCTCAGAACCATTAACTCCATCTTCGTGTTTGTTAGTACGCCTGACAGGTGCCCCCTACCATGTCTTCCTGGAGCTCCAGAGGAGAGCAGGTCATGGTACAGCCCTGCCCCAAACTGCTGGACAGCTCTCCTTCCGGCATCCAGAAGCTCTCCTTCCGACCAGGGCCAGGGCGTGCCTGCGTGACCAATCTCACCCTGCCTGTGTGACCTTGCACTGCCACGGCCTGTCTAGTTCACCCGTTCTCATACAGTTTTGCCAAGCACAGCACTTCTTATGGCAGGTGGCAAACAAACGGTTTTGAATGAATATGTGTTGAAGAAACACCAACTAAATATACGATGTTTTTCAAAGTTGAATCTATGGAGAAAATTCAGCATCATAACACTCTTCAAAAGCCATTCTAAGAAAAAGGGTCTGAACCCCACATATTTCGCAGGACCCCTGCTGTAGGCATCAGGGCGCCTCGCGGTCCCAGGGACCCGCTGCCACGGCTGGCGGCACGCCAGCAGGGCCGGGGTCAGAGGTGAACCCTTTGGCAGGGGTTTGTTGTATAAACTGCCCTGTTTTCAACATACCAAAAATGGAGCTTTTGCTTACTCCACCTTATTCTAATAAAAAAACCTTCAGGTTTGTAGAAACTTATTAAAAAAACTACCTTATCTAAGGTAAAAATCACCCAAAGTTTCCATTTCTTATAAAAATTCCCATTAAGAGTTTTATAAAAGCACAAGAAGTTGATTCTTCAGACCCTTTTTGGTTATTTAAATGGAAGTATTTCGGGAAACCCAAAGACAACCTGTTCGGAGAACCTGATTTCAGGCCAGCCTGTCGGCACTTCCACCAAAGGAGGCTGGCTGAATTAGCGGACAACGTCCCTCCGCGGCCACCCCGACCGGGGACGCTGTTGCGGATGGGATCCGGTGTCTTCGTGGAGAGCAGAGCCCACCCAGTGGGGAAGCCCTTCAGAGACGTCCCGCCTGCTCGGATGAGCTGCGACAGCCACCCTGCAGTGACCAACCACCACTTACCAGGGTCAGGCTTGTGAGTCAGACCACTCAAGTGTGTGGGAAATGAAAACCCAGAGGAAAAACGTGGCAAGCAGCGCAGCGAACGCTAGGGTCGCGGAAGGCAGACGCGGTCGGGAGGCACTGCGAGTGGCGGCTGCGGGAAGGCCCTTAGCGGGGTTTCCACCAGGACAGGTGGGCAGAGGGTGGAGGGTGAAGGGCAGAAGCGCGGAGCTGGAGAGGAAAGGTAAGGCGGAGGCAAGTGCTCCATGGGCCCAGTGCGGGGCCTCTACCTGCAGCAGAGAGCTGCTCCGCGGACTGGAGGACAGCCGAGCGCCCTTTGTCACGCCTGCCGATTCCAGACTCTGCCTCCCTCGGCAAGTGGGAGCCGCCCCCCATTAGCGCTTCCAGGTGCCAGTGAGAAGCCACTCTACCTCAGCACCCCTCCCCTTTCAGCCCCCCCACCCCACCACACACAGAATTCCACAGGTCGGCCGTGGGCCCCTGGGGCCATGGGCAGATACTCTGGGGGAGGGACTGCATGACCAAGAGAGTTTACAAAACAGAGCTTCACTGCAGAACCCGTGACCTGTTACTGCGCTTATGCGTGTGTATTTGAGTGAACCCTGAAAGGGGAGCTTAATGAGCAGATGACTTGACCACAGTCCCGTTCAGAACAGCACAGAACACTAAGGCGAAGCGCGAGCGTGCACAGAACACCCGAGACGTTCCACCCGCCTCGGCTGCAGTGGCAGCTCTGCCCGGCCACCCTCCGCCCCGCCCCATGACACGGCAGCCGCCAGCCCCCCGCGGCCACGCACACATCGGCCTGATGGAAACGTGCAGTGCCTTAATCACGCAGCCCGTTTCATGCGCGTGTGGCTAGCCTTGCGGACAGAGAAAACTCTATTGAACACAGCTGATCAGGCAACAGAGCGATCACTAAGTCTTTATAGTTACTCTCCTGTGACTTCTCCTTCTGAATTAAACACTATATTCCCGAAAGAAGACGACGGTCCTTTAAATTTCAAACATTCTAGAATTCCACCTTCTCCGTGCTTTGGAGGGACTTTCCCCACGGCGAATCTAAGTCACACTGAGGCTTACTGAATGGCATGCACGTTTTCTAACCCACAGAGGAGAAAGAGTATCGCCGACTGCAATCAGACCGTATGACGTTTCACGGGCAGGGGTGAGCGGATGCCGTGTTCTAGAAAAACCGCTGACAGTGGAACTGGCGTTAGCCCCTCTCCCTGCAAGGCCAGGAAGGCTTCTCAGAACCACCTCCTCCGGTGGTCTCATGCTTCCCTCCCACTCAGAGAAGGTTCAAGGCGAGTTTCCTGACCACAGGACCTGACATTCCTGGTGCCCTATCTGCCTCAGTGCTTACCTGTGTGAGTGCGGAGATGAGCCTTCAGGTGGGAACTTTTGAAATAGGTTTTCCGGCAGCCTGGAAAGTTGCAAACGTAGTTTCTCCTTCGGGCAAAGTCTACCTGAGGGGCACAGCTGTGGCTGGAGGCAATGAACACCGGGGCGGGGGCAAGAGGCAGCAACCTGGTATTCCCAGCCGCCACGACACCAGCCGGGGAGCCCGGGGCGGGCTGGGGGAGCGCCCCCTGGGGCAGGACCAGCATCACAGCTCCCGGAGGCATGGAGGGTCCCACGAACACAGACTGGGCCACTGGAGCAGCATGGGACAGGATGGGCGCAACAGTCCTGGCAGATACCTGGGGAGGTGGCTTCAAAAACGCTGGTAACATGCCACTTTGTCCAGTCACAGGGATCATTTGGCAAAGGACAGGGGGGCTGGGGACGGGGACAGAAATCAGATGGGTGGCTTTCCCGGGCGAGTCATTTTCATAATTCTTTGGTGAGCAGGTTTGAACTGCAACTGGGTAGCCTGCCTGCTGGCTTTTATCAGGGGGGATGAGGTCACCAGACTTATTCGAGCAAGGTAGACAGGACAATGAGTTCATGCTTAGTAAACTGTCTTTGAGGTGTGTGTCCTGCAAAGCTTCCGGATGTCCCAGAAGCTGTGCTCCTCCTCCGCTGACGTCTGAAAGTTGGTGTGCTTGAGTCTGGGTGGTAGGAATGTGGACAGCAGCAAGACTCCCCGTGGAGTGGTGGCGGATGCCAGTCACCACAGCCCCACAGGGGGTGCCGACGGCTGGCTCCCCTGGCTCTGACTTCAGACCAGGCGGGCTCCTCCTCTCCTCCCTTCTGCTCGGCAAGTTGGCTGCCCCAGCACAGGCCGGAGGGATGGCCATGACCATGTGTGCTTTGGAATCAGTGACTTGGGAAGGAGCAGGCGTCCCCGTCGATGGCTCCGTGAGATCAGGGCTATGAGGAGGAGTCATGCACTTGGGGAAAAAAAAGTACTGTGTGAAAAGGTTGTTTGGGTTAAATTTTAAAAGGAGCTTACTTTGATCGAGCTACTCCCACTACCTTTAAAAAGAAGTATTTAGAAAACACTGGGCTAAGCCTGCTCACAACAGCAGGGGATTTCAAGGCTGCACAAAGCATTTACTTTCTAGTCTTTCCCCGCAGCTACTGGAACGAGCAATTTAAGCATTAGGACTGCAAAGGAGAAAACAAATTTACACTCAAAACAAGTTTTTCCCAATAATTTTAGATTCTCAGGGAAAATTTAAAATTCCAGTGATGATCACGTAACACAGACCCCACCAGTGCCACTAGATGAGGCAAGGAACACCTGTCGGAAGGACCCCCAAAGGCCACGCTCCAACCAGTAACCTGCCTAAACCAAATCTCTCTGTGCTGCCCCCAGGATCCCCACTTACTTCAGCCCCCCGTGGAAGAGCCTGACGCCAGGCAGCTCTGTGAGGGGCTCCGGCGGCCAGGCCAGCGCTTTCCAAGCCTCTCTACTCCCCGCAAGTCCCGTCTCATCCCTCTCCGAGTGACTTTCCACATTCCCCTTCCAGCGCAAGCTTCCAGCCCAAGGCAATCAGATTATAATTTTCGCTTCTGTTAGCAACTGACAGCTCTCCATGTCTCCAAGCTGAGAAGCCGTCTCTCCCAGCAATTTCATAGCGGTAGCAAGTTAAGACAACAAAACACGGTGTTTGACTGCAGCCAACTCACACAAGAAAGAAGTTGGCTGCCACAGGAGGCAGAGAGGCCAGTATTTCCACCCAGCTAAATCAGGATGTCTGGTGCCAAAGCACAGGCTTGGCCCAGTTACTATCCACATATCCTGATCCTGGACTCGGTCATCTGGGGAATCTAGCCCCCACCCTGCAATTCCCCAGAGACATGAGTACATTTTACTTTCTTAAATCAGCCTGTAGGTTTTGTCCTACGGACATTTTAATCCTGTGGCTTCAAGCTATGATAGATCAATGGAAAGGAGACATTTCCAAGAGATAAAAGAAGTTACATCCACGCTGGCTAGTGTGGCTCAGTGGACTGAGTGCCAGCCTGTGAACCAAAGGGTCCCCAGTTCAATTCCCTACGTTGTGGGCCAGGTCCCCAGTAAGGGGTGCATGAGAGGCAACCACACATTGATGGTTCTCTTTCCTTCTCCCTCCCTTCTCCTCTCTAAATCCTTAAAAAAAAAAAAGACACCCTTAGGTGCTCCACAAACAGAGACTATGAACACACTTGCCAGCAACCCCGGGAATCCACCCTCAAGTTCCCTGGCATATTTGTTGAAGGTATGCCACCCACAGCACAAAAACGCCCCTCTCCCCAACCTCTTACCAGCGTGGACAAAGAATGGAAGTCCTTCAGCAGCTCGGGTGTACCTTCATCTACATGCACGGTGGAGGTGACATCTCCAGAGTCAGACACAGGTGTGAGGGGCCTTATCTTTAACAGGTCACCTTTCTGGGACCTGTGACCCCAGGAGCTCATGCAGACAAGAGCCTCCACAGCTTCAATGTCATTCTGTTCCAAGATGCTGCATGTAGACCTTTTCCTATCATGCCACTTTCTCTCCAGGATGGACTCGCATATGTCCATGATGTCAACCTGAAGGCGACAGAATGGCTTCTCAGGCCAGAGGAAACAGAGAGGCACGTGGGCATGCCTATCTGGAGCCTGTGGTACACACAAAACACACAACACTCCACACACAACCAGCTCTGTTCTGGGAAGAGGTGTTGACAGAGTGTTCACAAGCTGTTTTTAGGCTATCATCCTGAAGAGGGAAGGAAGATGGCTGAGTATGGCTAGCCAGCCATTTCCATGGAACACCCTGATTCTCACATATTGACATGATGTTCTTCTCTGATAAACGAAGACGTTAATTCCAAAGGTTTAAGCCAAAGCGGCTAGTCCCACCTGGGGAGGACCAGACACTGACTCCACCCAAGTTTTCTGGTTGGTTGGGATGAGAGCGTAGCTCTTCCCAGTTGGCCAAGCCACCAGGAGAGCGTCCCTATGGATGCATTTTGGGTGACTTACCCGAGCGGTGCCCACAGCCCTGCTAAATCTGGGCCTACAGCTCTGGGGGTGGGAGGCTGAACGCCATGGGCCCCTCGAAGGTAAAGCCCTTGTTCCTCAGTCTCAGGAACAGAAGTCACTCCCTCATGCCACCAGGTCGGTGTGGGGTGGGGGTAAGTAAGAGGAAGCACTTGTGGGGTCTAATAGGAGAATCTCCTACAACCCAGGAGATGCTGTCTTCCCGGGTATCACACCGGCTCTTCCGAAAAGGATGGCGGGCAGGGAAGTGCCTGGAAGTAAGTGATCTCTTCCCAAAGTCACTTAAAGTCTATAAAAATATCGTATTTCCACTTACTGTGCCCGGGTATCACACCCTTCTGTCCTGCTCAGGTTCCCCGCAGAGCACACAGGTAACAGGGCCGCCTTTACAAATCTCATTCCGGACCAGCCTTGGCCTGGTCCTAGCACAAACTGTGAGGTCACCGACGTGGGAGCGGCCCTTGCTCTGCCGCCACACGCTGGGACGGACCAGAACGCACAGGTCCCAGACCCCCTCTCCGTCCCTCAGCGGTCTGCAAGCCGCGACCTCGCGGTGCCAGGTCTTGCTGCGACTGCAGGAGCCCCCGACTGGGGCGAGAGGCGCCCGCGGCGTCCCGCCTTCCCACCAGCCTTTGCTCAGTCCGCAGGCCGCGTTCCCACAGCCCTGACCCCGCCACGCCCCGCGTAGGGCTTGCCCCGCCCCAGCCGCCCGCAAGCCACGTTCCCGCCAGCAGCTCCTGGCTCAACGGTCACCACCTCCCACGGCCTGGTGACGTCAGGGCCTGGAAATAGACCCGCGCCCGCAGCCAGCTGGGCGGTGCCGCTGCGGGGGCGCGAGACAAAGCTGCGGTAGGGCTGCGGGGAGCACACGCTCCCACCCGGCCCCACGCAACCGCTGGCCCTCCTCGCTCTAGAACCTGTCCCGGCACCTAATGGAGCGAACGCTGCGAAGCCCCGCGCGCCCGCGCCCTCTTTCGCGCTCTGGACCCGCAAAGGCAGCGTGGCCCACCTCGCCCCTTGCTCCGCGGGGTGGCCACTTACCGCGCGCGTCTCGCCGGGACCCACGGAGCCCGGCGTGTGCATGGTGCCGGCAGCCCACAGGCAACAAAGCGGCAGCGGGGTGGATGCTCGGAGCACGGCAGCGGCTGCACGTGCGCGGCGAAGGCAGCCAGCGACCCGAGCTCCAGCGGCCAGCACACGCCTCCACCCGCCCGCGCCGCTCTACTCTGACGCGGCCGCCGCGGTGCGGGAGGGGCGGTGCAGGGCGGGGCGGCCGCCGAGGGCGCGGCCGCAGGGGCGGGGCTCGGAGCAAACCAAAATACACCGCGCCCCCTCCAGGGCGGGGCCGGGTGCCTGCCAGCCAATCCGCGCTCGGTTCATGCACAGCCGGCCAATGTGCGCGGCGGGGAGCCGCGTGATCAAAGCCTGGCCGCGGCGTGATGCGCCAGGGCGGGATGCGGCACGTGTTTTGGTAGAGGGGGAAGGGGCGGGGCCTGAGGTCTTGGAAAGTAGGGGAAAGGTCCCGGCGGCGGCGCGGCGGCGCGGGCGGCGTAGGCGGCGCGGGCGGCACTGCTGTAGCCCGGGAAGTCCCGAGTCTGGCCTTGCTGGCTCGGGCGGAGACCGCCCTTAAAGGGGCCGCTGCCCGCAGCCGTCTCTGCTGCGGGGACCCACAGACTGAATCAGCCCACCTGGAGGCCTCCACCAGGGTATTGCTCGTTTATTTTTACGTTTTTATTAATCCACTGTCGGCTCTTAGCGCATCACTGACCAGGAAGAGCTTTGAAAGCCGGCTGGCTCCAGCTGACTTGCCGGCATCTGCTTCTTCCTGCAGGCACCCAGAGCCCGAGTTCCCAGGCAGTGTCTGCCTCCCACGCCCCTCCTCTGGCAGCTTTGGGCCGCAGGGTCCACTCTTACGTGAGGTTAAGGGAAGCCAAGACAGGCTGAAAGACACCTGGTGAAACCTGCCCTTTCTTACCAGCCCTGGTGGAATCGACAGCCTCTCTGGGAAGTCCCCTGGCCCGAATGGGAGAGATCGCAGGACACCTTCCTTCCCCTAATACTGAGAAGGAAACAGGACGGGCCCAGGGCTCTGGTCGCTGCTTGCTCCTCAGAGGCCATTTCACCTTCCTCAGGTCCTCCCCTACACCTTCGATGACCCTTGACTTCTGTTTCTTTAGTTATTTGTGAATTGGCCCCCCACCGGAGGGAACTCTCCCAAAGTTAGGCAGCTTTTTTAATTCACTGCCCACCCGCAGGACCTGGTTCACTGCAGGCGCACAGTAACTATTGGTTGAACAAGTAAATGGAGGTGAGCACCTACTGCACCCCCCCCCCCCCGCCACTATCTTGCGGACATCTCTAATTCAGTGTCCTTGAACCTGAACTGACTATATCCAAACCTGGATTTCTCACCCCCAAAATCTGCGGGTAATCTTTGACCCCTCCCGTTCCTGCACTTGCTTTTTTCTGCCAATCGTTTCATGACTTTCTTCCTAAATATCGCCCAAACTACTAACTTCTGTCACTCACGCCTGCCTTCATCGAGGCTACCATCCTCTCTTACTGAATTATCACCATTGCCTCCCAAAAGGTCTTCCTACCTCCAGCCTCACCGCCTGCAGTTTGCCCCTTATCTCACTGCCAGAATCATCTGGAAGCAGAGATGGTATCAAACCCATATTGACGCCCTCCATTGGAATCCAGGCAGCCCGGGACTGGGACTGAACCTTGCTGCTTTGGCAGGAATCCACGACTCTGCGTCACCAGACCCTGGGCAGTGCTCCCTGCCTGATTTCCAACCAGTTCTCCAAATGCAGAACCCTTTGCATGGGGCGTTCCTTCTGTGCAGAACCCCCCAACCCTTCTCCACTTCGACTCTGTGAGATGGCAGTGCGGCTCCTCAGAGAAGCCTTTCCTGACCCGCAAACAACAGGGCTGCTCTGCAGAACGCTAAGCACAGGGCTTTGGAGTCAGACCTTGATCCAAATCCCAGTTCAGCCACGATGGCCAAGTGGAGGCTGGCTGTGGCGGCAGCAGCTCCCCAGAAGCCTGACGCCTGAGCTCTCACCTTGGCAGCAGTACCTGGAAACTTGGGCAGCAGCCTGGCTCAGGACTCTTCAGGCATAAAGTCCTATTCTCCTCATGTCTAGGTCATGTTCCAGACAGACAGACAGGTCTTCACTCATGCTAGTCCCTCCTCCGCTCTTCCCCATGTCTACCCAGAAACCACTTTCCCATGAAGCCTTTCCACACACGCACACACACAACAGGCTGTGGTTGCCGCCAAACCTTGGCTTTTGGCCCGCCCGTAGTCAGAGGGATATTGACAGGTTTCTAAACTAAAGACGGTTGTAGGCCATTCACACGGAGACATCACTGAGGCCCTTGTCAGCACCAGGCGTCACGGACTCGCAGTCAGAGCAAGGACTGGCAGGCACACTGGGCACAGATGCAGACTTTCTCCTACGTAAAGTAGGTGCCACCAGCTAGACTGCTACCACTTTCTCGCGTGTCCTCCCAGAGAGCGTCTGCGTGTCTGCGAGTGCACTGTGACGCACAGGGTAGTGTTCTGTACACCTTCCAAACCTTGCTCGCTGACTTTATAGGAAACAGCTTGTGGCTGTTACGTATCAGTACACAAAAATCGACCTCATGCTTCGTAAGGGTTAAATGGTACTTCACTACGTGGATATACAGATGGGTCCTAATTTGTTTAGCCACTCCTGCTTACATCACGAGGGTGGCTAGGTCGTCTCCAGCTTGCCAGGACATTGAGCCCTCGCACCATTTGTCCACATGTGGGGATAACTATGAGATTACTTCCTAGAGTTGGAACTACTGGCTTAACTGCTCTTATATTTCTTTTCTTTGTTTCATTTTATCTTTTTTTTGTTTTTGGTAAATTTTAATTGCAGTACAGGATAGATACAGGAAAGTGCAAAAACTGAAGTGCACAGCTCAGTGAATTTTCACAGGGCAAACATGCTTGTGACCAGCCCCCCAGATCAAGAAACAGTATCAGCCAAATCTTGGGGCTCCCTCCATGTCGCCCTTCCACCTACATTCTCACACCTCACTTTCCTTTTGCACATTGAAACTTGTGTGATGATGATGATGCTGTAGCATCCTCTCTTTTGGGTCTGGCACGTCGTTGCCTTTAGTCAGAATTTGTTTACTCTCGTTGCTGCAGAACACACACTGTACCGGCCTGCTCTTCTCTCATGGCCATCAGGGTTGCTCCCAACCTGGGGCTGCGATGAATGACATGCTACGAAAATTCTGACACACAGCTCTGTGCGCTCTTAATTTAGAAAGATAGTCAAATGGCCTTTGTGCCCACTTACCGCGCAACACCGGGCTGCAGAGCCAGCTCCCTATGTTTTCACTCACGCGGGCCTTTTTGAATCTTCTGACCTTTAATAAGCTAAGTGGAAAACAATCAGAATTCATAATATTATTTTGCATTTCTTTTAAAAAATATATTTTATGTATTTTTAGAAGGGAAAGGAGGAAGTGAGAGAGGTAGAGGAACATCCATGTGCCAGAGAAACCTATCGGTTGCCTCTCGCAGGCCCCCAGCCAGCCAGGGGCCTGGCCCGCAACCCAGGCGCCTGCCCTGAGGGGAACCCAACCGGAGACCTTTCGGTTTGCAGAACCACGCCCAGCCCACTGAGCCACACCAGCCAGGGCTCATTTTGTATTTCTTTGATGGAGTTTACTTGAGAATTTTCCTATATGTAAAAGCCATCTTGATTTCTTTTTCTGTGAACTTTGGAAGGAATTTTAAATGACTACAGAAGCTTGAGCATGTTTATATGCTGAAGGGAAGGGGTTAGTGGAGAAGAATGAGGCCAGAGAGGGGGAGCGGCCGATGGTGGAAAGAGGCCAGGAGTGAGTTGGGGGAGTGTGAGTTGGGGGAGTGTGAGTTGGGGGAGTGTGGGAGGGCACAGGCCAGGTCAGGCCTGCGCAGGAGGAAGGACCCGCTCCGTCAGAGGAGAGCCAGAGAACCGGGGAGGGAAGAGAAGATGCTGCAGATCAGGACGTTTCTGGGTTAGAGCGCGGAGGAGGCCAGGGTGCTCGCACCTGTGATCTACCTTCTTGGCGACCTGGGAGGACAAGCTCTCCACTGTGGGGGGGGGCCTGGTGAGGCAAGAAACGTTTGGAACAGACTCAGAAAGAAACAAGGACTCAGGCAGGGAGGGTGACAGCGATTGCCCCCATCCCGAGGTCCCCACTCAGAATGCTGGCCCTGGGCAGAGAATTGAGTTTTTGTCCTTGCTCCTGGAATTAAAGTGCCCAGTGACCTGGGGTAGGTCTCCTTATCATCATGGAGCTTCAGTTTTCTGACCTGCAAAAAATGAAGTTGGATTAGTTCTGCAATTCGGATCAGTCCTGAGCTATGGTCAAGTTACTTTTCATGGTTTTGCTCGGAATGAGAAAAATAAGGACAGCGAGTGCATTTCGTCACATAGTTAAGTACAATATAAGGACTAGCATTTATTCGGAGATTACGTCATTCTAATTTTTTTCTTGTTAGAAAAAGATGCTGGAATCGGATGGTACATAATGCCCTAACAGGAAAGCAAAGCACTGGCAGCCCTACGGCAGACCCCCAAATTTGTTCTGAAGTTTTGTGGTCTAAGAGATGCCCAACTCTGGGACTGTCTGGGCTAGACGTTTTCGGAGATCTGGTCCGTCTCTGGTAACCAGGGTTCTACCAGGGCTGGCCTTCCCACATCGAGCTTGGGGGAGCTGGTTCCAGGCCTGGGCAGAAACAGGAGTTCGATGCTGCTCGACTCGGCCTGGAGCCTGGCAGCTGCAACCCCGCCCCCGCCGAGGGCAGACTCCTCCCTCCGCCAGGCCCTCGGCCCCCTCCTGAGTGCTGACAGGCCAGCGCAGGCCTTGGCAGCCCTTGAGTCTTCAGTTTGGTCAGAGCCCAGCCGAGGAGCCAAGAGGAGCAAAGCGAGGAGGCTGGGGGCGGCCCGCCCCACTTCACCTGCCTGCCGGGCCGGGTGGGCGGGGCAGGGAGCGCTGACCCGGGAGGGAGAGCAGGCTGCAGGCCTGGGTCCAACCCATCCTTCCTGCCCCGCCCCGCCCCGGTTGAGCTCACTGGGCCAGAAGCTGCCCAAGGGCCAGACGGGCAGTCCAAATGACCTAATAAATGATTGACTCGTGGATGGATTAATGAATCACCGACCCACCAATCCCCCAGCTGTCCAGCGATCAATCTACCAGCCACCTGGCTGTTGGTGTTCATCACCCATAACACGCCAGGGCTCCTGTCTCCTTCCTTCCCCTGGGGCACTGGTGGGGGGAGGGGGAGCAGAGGGCTTGTTGGGGCAGTTGAGGCACATCCAGGGCAAGCCATTCGAGTTACTGATGGGAAATCGAGGCCTAGTGTGTGCCCATGGAGCCACTGGGCTCAGGAGAGAAATAATGATGATTCCTCTCTGATTGGTTCAAGTGACAAAGGAGGTTCAGCTCAAAAACCGCTTATTAAACACCAAAGATGGCTCAAGGGTTGTGTGAGGTGTGAGCTCTTCATCCCTTTTTTATCCTCGGATTTTCAGCCCCATTTTACAGATGAAGAAACTGAGGGTAGCCTGCCCATCCTCACTGGCTGGTGTTGGTGGAACCAGGATCTGTCTCTCCAGATCAAGCCCAGGACTCCTTTGTCCCGACTGTCTTTTGGAAAAGGGCGCTGAGAGTCCCTGTGAATCCCTGTGTGTCCCTGTGAGTGCGCAGGGACGTGGGGACAGTGGAGGGCCGGGAGGTGGGGGAGTAAGTGCTGCCTAGTTCGGGTTGGTGCCCACCAGCCTCCCCCCGCCCCCGCCCCCACGGCTCCATCCCTGGTGGCTACTGTGCTCTGCTGTCTCTCTGTGTCTCCAGGCCAGGACACAAGCTCCCTGTGTGTTGTGTCCTCAAACCTTCCGAGAGGGACGGCCAGGCTGTGTCTATAGGTCAGGCACCCAGATGCGGGGAGAGGGACCGCCTGCATTTTTGCTAATGGAAAGGCCCAGGATGGCGCTGTGGGCATCGCGGGCCCCTGGAGTCTTCTCTGAGGCAACAGAACTCGGCAGGCCCTCTGGGCAGGACAACCTATGATGAGGGGAAGGAGAGCCCTACTATGTGCTCGGTGCTCTGGGACCATGGCGGAATAAGGCCAATCCTGACCTTCCAGTCTTGTCATTTAGCAGGAGAGACGGAGAGACGGACCCACAAACAAGGGGATGTTCTCACAGGCAGGGGCCACGCGGCAGGGGCAGGAGCAGGGACACGCAGGGAACCAGGCCACCCTACGGGCAGACCTGGGGGCAGGTCGGTCCGGAAGGGTTTCCCTAGGAGACGGCACTGTAGCCGGTGTGAAGGGACAAGTAGGAAGCAGCCATCCAGAGAATGGAGATGGTATCCAGTGTTGATGACACACCGCCCCACCTTTGCATGTACAGTGGGTGCCTGAGAGATGGACATTAGCCCCAGAGAAGACCCCTGAGAGCCTCCAGCCCAGCATCTCAAACTTGAGCAGCAGCAGCCGCCCCGGCCCCGAGTGCATGTTAAAAACCGCTGGCCCAGCCCAGAGCTTCTGCCATAGGAGGCCTTCCATGGAGTTCGCGAATTTTTGCATTGCTAGCAAGTTCCTAGATGCTGGACACCACTGGTCCAGGGACCATGCTGTGAACATGACCAATTTAGTCTAACCCCCTGGTTGTGTGGAGAGAGACAGGCCCAGAGAACAGAAGCCACTTGTCCAAGTCACCCTCTGAGTGCGAGCCCAGAAACGCCTGGAACCCATGCCCCGCAACCGGACGCCCAACTCAAGTGTCCTCCACTCCATTACAAGGCCCCCTGGACAGATGCCCCAGGGCCACTGTTGTGAGGTCAGCCCCAGAAGAAAGCCTCTGAAGGCCAGTGGGGCATTGGGCAATGGCACGCACTGCCTGCTGGCCCAGGAGGGCAACCTTCCAAGAGTCCCCGTGGCCACCCCGCCCCTCCGCCTGGCCAAACTGCCTGTAACTGGTGAACTGCCAGCCCGGCTTCCCCAGTGACCCAGTGAGGCTGGAACCAACCCAGTTGGGCAGCAGCTCAAGGCCTTGGCAGAGTGGCCAGCGGAGACAAGTCTCGCAGGGGAACTTGGGTGGGCCCAGCGGAGGCCTGCACAGGGGTCCGTTGGAAAGCCTGCTCCTCGCCCCCTGCGGTCACGTGCCTCGGCCCCAGGAATGGATTTTAACCCCTCGAAGGTGCCAGCCCCTGGCCCAGGGCTGAGCACACCAGGACCAAGAGGACCCGCCCGGCTTCACCCTGAATGACATTAGTAGCAGTAACATGAGCAGCATTAGCAGAAAGTACACGGTCAGTCATAGTGGCCCCTGTTCGTCGCACACGGTGTGCCAGATGCCGCCAACATGCGCATTTTCCCATGATCTCGTTTCATTTCCATGGTGGCTTTGCCTGGTAGGTGTCATCACCCCATGTTGCCGAGGGGGGCATCGAGGGCAGGATGGGGGCTAAGGAACTTGCCCAAATCATATAGCTGTCGGAGGTGACAGCTCGCTCAGCCCCACAGGCCCCACTCTGCCCACTGCCCCGCTCAGCCCCAGCCTCGCTCACGAGTGAAAGTGGCAGGCCCGGGCCACCAGGCACCGATGGATGTCATGGACAGCAAGGGGGTTTTGAATTCCCTGGTGAGATCCTTAACCAATGTTTCTGAGGCTGGCCCAATTGAAGATTTACTTATTTTATATAATAATTTAAATAAAGTTTACTATTAGCCTTGCAAAAGCAGTGCATCCTCATTACAGAAGAGACATATAGAAAAGTACATACAAAGTAAAATCTTTCCCTCTCCCTCCCTCCCTCTCCCCCCCTCCCTCTCCCCCACCCCCTCCTCGCTCTTCTTCTCTTCTCTCCCACCCTGTGGAGAAGAAAGTGCAAGCTTCCCCTCTCCTGTCTCCCTGCCAAGGCAGGGAGGCCCCGCCGGGCTTTTCTCCGTATGTGCGCGCCCACACGCTGGGCTGGGCTTTGTTTGGGTTTTTAAGTCACGCCTGTATGCAGTGCCACCCGCATCAGGCGCGGGTCGCTCTGCCCGTCCTGGGGTCTGTGCCCAGGCCCGCACGGACAGCCCTGGCCCATGAGTTTTATAGACTCTCTGGAAACCCACCTCATACCCTGAATCCTCAGTTTCTTCAGCTCTAAAATGGGAGTATCGGCACCTCCCTGGATGAGTTGTTTTAAGAATTAGAGCTGATGTGCCCCAGTACGTGGCACATACAGGCAACCAAATGGTCCCCACCTGGAGCAGGGATTTTATTTTTTGGCTTAACTGGGCCCAGTCTTCCCTTCATGTCAACTGCTGTGTGTGCGTGTGTGCGTGCGTGTGTGTGTGTGTGTGTTATGCCTGGGAGGAAGGGAACAGCTGGGACCTCACACTGCTGGGCCGCATCTACAGCCCTGGAATGTGACCTTGGACCTTGGCAGGGGCAGGGGCCGGTGTCCCACGGGTAAGGGGTGGTGCCCCACAACTCTGGTGCAGGAAAGCAGTTTGCACGGCCAGGCTGGGTGGTCCGAGGGCTGTCAGAGAGCACGCTCCCCTGCAGCCAGGCCTTGGAACATTTTCGGACACTCTCCTTGCGCTGGCCAGGTCTTCAGAGCAGGGCTTGGAGACAGTTCAAGTTCCCAGCCCTCTGGTTTCCTGGCTCCCATAACAAAGCTCTGGGTGGAGGAGGAAGGGAGGGGATGAGAGTGCCACAGGCCCAGCGCTTTTCTCTGGGTGGAAGTAGGTGGGAAGGGGTCCTGGAAGCTCCTGGTCCCACAGGGGCCTACTGAGGACTTTATCTGGTACCTGGGGAGCAGGAAGCCCCCGAACCCAGGGGAAAGGCCTACCCAGCCCATGGGTGGGCCTGGACACCACTTCCTCTGCAGAGAGGGACACACCCGGGCTGGTTGCCTCAGCGGCCCGCGGGCAGTGGGAGCACAGTTATGCAGCGGCGGGCTTCTCTTCTGGGCTCTGAGAGGACACCATTAGTGTGGTGGCAATAAGCTGGCGGGTGGCCGATAAAGCTGCCCAGTGGGTTTTCACCAGCCTCTGGTTTCCAGCAGATACCACTGGAGTCCAGATCGGGGGCTGGGGCTGGGGCCTTAGCTCGCCCAACTCACATGTAGCTCCCACTCCTCAGTTAGAAGATATGAGAGGATTCAATGACCCCCACCTCCATCCAGAAAGTGGACATGCTATTCATTATTTCAACAGACCCTCATGGGCAGCGAGCCCTGAGCGGGTCCCAGGGATCCTGAGACAGCCAGGTTTACCGCCCTCCTGGAGTACACAGTCTTAGGGAGGAAGGGTGACACACGTGACCAGGCAGTGGGGACGGGGTAGAGGAACTGCAAAGTGCGTGGGGAGCGGGAACCCTGAGGTAAACAGGTATTTCATCTTAGGATCAGAACCGCAACTCCTGGCCACGTTTGAGCTGAGCCTCAAAGAGCAAAGCAAAAAGGAAGAGAAAAGGTGTGTGCGTGTGTGTGTGTGTGTGTGTGTACGTGTGTGTGTGTGTTGAGAGAGCAAAGATCCAGAGAAAAATGAGTGGATCACAAAGGCCTGGATGTGAGGGCTGGGGGGAATTGGTCTCTGCCCCACTCCATATAAGCTGGAGTTGGGGTAAAGACTTATTTATCAAATGCCTTGCTGGCCATGCTGAAGGTTTGCATTTTATCCTGAGAACCAAGGGCAGGCATTGATGGGGCTGACCCTGGAGAATGGCAATCACATTGGCATTTTAGGACCGTGCCTCTGACCATGGTGTGGAGAGTGGACCAAGCAGGTGCAAGGCTGCAGGACAGGAGGTCTGTCTGCACGCAGCTGTAGCCATTCTCTGCGGCAGAGGACATATGGGAGTGTATTCATTTTCCAGGCCATGTGGCAAATTATTACAGGCTTAGAGGTTCAAAACATCACACGTTGGCTAACTCACAGTTTCTATGAGACACTAGAAGGGGTTGTGGACATGGTTGAGTTGGGTTTTCTGCTCAGGGTATCATTAATCTGCACCGGAGCATCAGCTGGGCTGTGTGCTCATCCGGAGACTTGACTGGGGAAGGAACTGCTTCTACTTTCAGGTTGTTGGCAGAATTCCTTTCTTTGAGGCCTAGGACCGAGCCCAGGCTTCTCACTCTTGGTCAGCCAGAGGCCATCCTTGGGTCCTAGAGGCTGTTGGTTGCGTTCCCTCCCTCAGGCCTCTCCATACGCAGCAGGTCCTAGCGACCAATGGGTCAGGGTCTCTCTCTAGTCAGCTAAGACAAGATGTAGTTGTGTCCTATGTGGCTCAGTTGGGTGGTCATCAACTCCACAAGGTCAAAAGTCACTGGTTCAATTCCCAGCGGGGGCACATGCCTGAGTTGTGGTTCAGTCCCCAGTCAGGGTGTGCGAAGGGGCAGCTGATAGATGTTTCTCTCTTACATCACTGTTTTTCTCCCTCTCTTTCTTCCTCCTTTTCCCCTCTCTAAAAATAAATAAATAGAAAGTTAAAACAAAAAGATGTCTTTGTGGGAGGGACATCACCTGCGGCATATCTTACTGGTTAGAAGCAAGCCATGGGTCCCGCCCATGCTCAGGAAGAGGGACCTGTACAGGACAGACCCAGGATGGAAGCCCCTGGGTCCCTCTCAGAACTCCGCCTACCACAGGGGCCTCCTCTTGTCTATTTGTGCACGCGTCCTTTCGTGTCTATGGAAACCTGGAGAAAGGACTTTCTGTACACATCTGCACACGCAGCCGGCTCTCGGCAACATGGGGGCCTGGAGCTCTCCTCCTGCCCCCTAAATATCCCAGGAGTCTGCAGTGAAGCCTGCAATGAAGTCTGCAAAGCTCTTCCCCTCGCTTGTCTGTTCCCATCCAGGGACTGGCCTGGGAGCTGAAAGGCCTCGTCGGAGACCCAGGACCAGGGTTTGACCAGCCCCTTTCTCCCACTAAGCGGCCCCTGTCACCAATCAGAAGTCTGCAGGCTTCGTCAAGCAGCAATCGGTTGAAGGGTGAGCCCGTGACATGAGCCAGGTCAATAGGGCTTCTTCTGGGACTTGTGCAGGGGCTGGCAGGAGTGGCAGTCCCTTCCTCTCTGGGGCCCCGGGGAGAAACTGGCGGGCGGCAGGGCTAACAGTGTGGAGGGTGCCTGTCGGCAGCAGGAGAGACTGAGGCCAAGCCGAGGCAGAGCCGCGCAGACCTAGTTAACGGTGGTGCAATGACCCACTGGAGCCTGGATGTCAGCCGGCAGATCCTCCCTCCTTTTTTGGTTTTGGCTTTAGCTGAGTGCTGAGTTGGGATTTCTGACCCTTGTAACTGAAAATGTGTTGCAGAGTGAAAGCTCTTACATTTTTCCTAGTCAGGGTCCACGCCTGCAGCCCGGGTTGGTCGCGGGGCATGGGGCTTGGAGCCTTCCCTGTGGGACTTCCCTGGACAGCAGCAGGCAAGGGAGTGGAAGGTGCCCCCCACCACGGGAAGCGTCCAACGCATTGTGGGCAAGGCTGTCGCCCCACCAGGAAAGTGAGTGGTGGCTTGAGACTGTAGTCTTCAGCGTGGTTTTTTACCAAATGTTTTTCTTTATTTTATATTATTATTTTTTAATCCTCACCTGAGGATGTTTCTTCATTGCTTTTAGGAGAAGAAGAAGGGAGGGAGAAAGAAAGAGAGGGAAATGTTGATTGGTTGCCTTCTTCTACGCACCCCTACTGGGGATCAAACCCATGACCCGCCTATGTGCCTTGACCGGAATCGAACCCACAATCTTTCGGTCTACAGGACGACACCCCAACCAACTGAGCTGCACTGGCCAGGGCTTTATTTAATTTTTTTTTTCCAGTTTCAGAGATTTAGGGCATGGACCCTTCTGAGACACCTCCTGGGGCCGTCCGTCAGAGAAGCCTTGACTCCCTGAAGGCGCTCAAAATGCAGACCCACACCCTGTAACTCCTCTCAGCGATAACCGAAATGTCAGGGACCCGCATTCTGCATCTTCACCCTGGAATCCTCTGTCTGCCCCGAACCAGCAGTGGACCTGGGCTTTTCTGTCTTCCTCCCTCAGCACCTGGTCGAGGCCCTTTGCCCAGCGCACCTGCTCTCCGGCCTGCAATTCTCCAGAAGCCATGATCGGACTGTCCCCTAACCCTCCTGAAGCTGGAGGGCCTGTCCCCGCCTGGCTCCCCCTCCACTAGCCCCGCCCACAGCCAGCAAGCTGGTGTAGGGTCAGCCTCGCACCTGTACTGCCCGCCGGAGTCCCCCTTTCTTCCCTCTCGTCCTTCCACCTCCTTGCTCCCCATTCAAGGTGGGGGCTCTGGGCCTGTGGCCTTGGGGAGAACCTGACGGGGTGCATGTTCCAAGCCCACCCTCGGGGGAAGAGAGGATTCAGGGCCCAAGGTGGTCATGGAGATGAGCCTCTTCCACAGCGCCGCCTGCGGCACCCAGATGGCACCCAGCACCGTGGGGACGGCCCTGGCCTCAGGCCCCTCGGAGGCCTGCTTCGCCCCTAGAGTTGGAACAGGGCCCGTCGCAGCCGAGGGGCTGCGCCCAGGGCCTGGCACAACTGAGGCCCACATTCTGACACAAGGTTCTGAGCGCCCCCCGGCCCCAGGCACGAGGCAGGGAGGGTTCCACCAGGGAAACAGAGCCAGTGGGGTGGGGGGTGGGCATGCATGGGCATGTACGTGTGTACAAGTCATAGGCATTTGTATGTGCATGTGTGTATATGTACACACAGCCATACATAGATGAGTGTGTGTGTGTGTGTGTGTATTGTAGAAGCCAATTATAAGTCTTTTTAGGCACATGTATGAGATTAACATTAGATAGATAGATGGACAGAGATTGGTTGACTGATTGGAGGGAATGACCTCGCAGAGTCGTTGGGCTGGTCAGGCAAGTCGGACGCCCACGCGGCAGGTGGCAGGCCCTGGTCTCACAGCCCACGGGTGGGGCTCCTCCTGCTCCAGGGGCACCTCCGCTCGTTCTTAAGGCCTTTCCCTGGTCACGGAGGAGGCCCACCCACATTCTTGAGGGCAATCTTTACTTCCGGTCACCTGACTGTAGACGTCGACCATGTGGACAAGGTCCCTTCACAGCAACCCCTGGGTTGGTGTGCAGCTGAATGCCTGGGGACCAGAGCCTGGCCAAGGCCACATAGAAAATGGGCCACCCCAGGCAGGGGCCAGGGCTCCCGCAGTGCTGGTGGGGAGAGCCGAGGGCCAGCCTCCGCCCTGGACACCACCGCCTGCAGGTGCCACTGGCCCCGTGCGGGCCCTCGCTCTCATTGTGCCCTTGCCACAGTGGCGCCTCACCCCTTTGGCTGCTGTGCATGGCTGGGGCAGGGGCGTCTGGGTGGCACAGTAGGCTCCCAGTCCCCAGGACTTCACAGAGACGCAAGCCCTCCGTTCCTCTGCGCTCAGGACTCAGCCGAAGGCCCCCTGATCGAGCCCAGGGGAACCCCTGCCCTCTGCCCAGCCCTTGCACTTGGGCTTTGGGCCTAATGCCTTCACCAGCCCAGGTGGGAGGAGCGGCTCCAGCCCAGGGCCCTGTTTCCACACGTCAAAGGAAGAGAACAGAAGATGGGGGTGGGGCACGACTCTAAAGTCCTGTCCTCCCTACCTGTGGCCCTGAAGATAAGACTCATCCCCAGAGAAAGAATGTTTCCAGTCACACACGTCCCTTGCCTGGAGCTCACTCACCTTATCTGAGCAGCTGACCTTCAGTTTTTGCAGGCTGTCACGAGCTAGGGGGAGGGACGTGCTGTGGTGGGCTGGAGCCAGCTCCCAGGGGCTGACTGTGCACCTCTCCTCAAGTCCATGTTCACTGATGTCACATCATAGCTTGAAATCGGTTATAATGGGGGCATTCATACCACAGAAATTGGCAAACCCAACAAATGAGTCCCTGCCCTCCCCCAGAGAGCAGCGTGTCAAACGTGCCCCAGGACGCCATTGGAGAGGCCCAGAGAGCAAGTCTTCATGCCGGGGTGGGGGTGTGGGTTAGTTAGTTATTGTTAAGTAACAGCTCCCCACCATGCCAAAAAAACCCCTTAGTGACTTAAAATGACAGTGGTTTATTATTTCTCACGATCCTGTGGGGAGACGAGGTGGCTCTTCCACTCCGTGTGGTGTTGGCTAAGGTCACTGTCACAGCCGCACTCGGCCCTTTTCTCCCGCAGGGTGGCCTGACTTCCCTACGGCGTGGTGGCAGGTTTGGGGGGGCTGGACAGCAGAGGCTGCCGGGTCTGCTGACCGGGCCCAGACCTGGCCCAGCATCCGTCCCGCCACACTCTGTTGGGCAAACACGTCGCGAGGCCTGTTGAGATTCCGTGGGCGGGCACTACAGAAGATCGCAGGCAGGTGTGTTCTCCGGGACCGCCAGGCCAAGGTCGAGCCCAGGAGATGAGGGATGGAGTCTCTAAATTCCTCACAGCGCAGGCCTGAGTCCGGGTGCGGCACCAGCCCACGGCAGAGGGCTCTCCCCATGTCGCCCCACCTGGTTGATGCTCACAGTAGCCTGTGAAGCTCCAGTGGCCGGGCCCTGTTCGCAGGTGAAGGAGTAGAGGTGCAGGAAGGTCCGGCCGCTCACTCCCAGCCTCCCTGCTTCTCAGGAGGAAGCTGGCCGCCTGGTGCTCCTGGAGGAAGGGAACCTGCTCTAGTCGCCCTTGGTCGGTGTGATTCTGGGACACTGGGTCCCTGACGGGGTGGCAGCCGCACTGGGGGCCTTCCCTGGGTGTAAGAAAAGGAAACTGTCATAGAAGAGCTGAGGGTGAACACTGTTTTCCCCCAAGTCGAGCGGCGCTCTCTTGCCTGCCGTCCTCTGGATGGTTTGCTTGGAACGCTCAGGTCTCCGCGCCCCCGGTCTCTCCTGCTTGAGCTCACAGCACGGCAGTGAGGGGTGGGGGGGCCAAGGCCGCGGTCGGTCCCTGGCCATGTGGTCCTGCTGGGGCCGGAAGCCTCCTTGTCCTTCTCAGCCACCCACAGTCCCAGGGCCATAGACCAGAGGCGGCGTGTCCTGGGACAGCCACCCGCCCCACCTGGGTCCCAGTTTCCCTGACCTTCAAATGGGAAGTAGAGCTGTGGCTCTGTAAGAGCCGTGCACTTGCAGGCCGGGAGGTCCGGCCGCGCTCTGCGCCGCACGTGCCCGCCCACGCCGGGTTAAGTCTTGGCATCTGGAGACTCTCTCAGTTTCTCTTCCTGGGCAGCCCTCCTTTTGGAAAGGGTGGTCACAAAGGGTGCAAAGGTGTCACTGGGCTCCTGCCCTGGGCTGGGCACCGGGGACAGAGAGGTGGATGGGACATGATTTGGGGATGGGGGCATGTAAACACGTATTACGACGTAAGAGACTAAGGGTGGATGGAGTGTGAATTTGTACAAGCTTTCTAGAAAAGTCATTTGGCAACATGTATCAGGAACTTCACAATGTTTATATCTTTTGAGCCAATCATGACTCCTGGGAATCTGACTTACGGGACTAATCAGAAACGGGGGAGGGCAAAGTGCTGCTGGCGGCCTTAATTAGAACTTGAAAACAACCTAAACATTCCCCCTCAGAGAGCCGGCTCATGTGACCTCCTCCTAGACACTAACGGAGTGTTCCACAGCCGTCACACAGCCTTCAGGTGGCCCCCCTGGAGCGCTCGTGGGTCCCAGGTACTGGGCCGCGCTTTGGGACCCCCGGCTTCCCAGTCTCGGGTGCAGCCCTGTGGGGGACGGTAGGTTGGGGGTTCCTGGGCCCCCTCACACTCCTTCCCCTCGGTCCTGGCGGCTGTCAGAACGCGGGTGAGCCCTCTCGGCATGACCGGTGTGGACTCGGTCTTCTCTCTGTGCGCCGAGCACTGGCACAGTCGGGGATGCAGTGACGGTGCGTGTGCACTGTTTGGGGTTCTTCCAGGAAATCCAGCCGCCTCCCCCGCAGGCGACCTGGCTCTGAGCCACCTCTCACGGGTCCCCTTCTCTGTCTGTGTCTGGATTCCTACCACAGACTTCTCCACGGTCCCCTGCCTCCTGCCTCACGGTCTCCCGTCCCTGGTTTCCCTGTAGCCAGCGGCATCTCTATGGGCCAAAGTGGGTCTCAGACGCCCTGCTCCGAGCCCTTCAGCGGACAGCCCGGCATTCCCACCTGGGCCCTGCCCCACTCCCGGCCTTGGTGCGGCCTCTGGGAGAGCCCTGTCTGTCAGCCTGTGTTGTCACTAGGTGGATGGGAAGAGGACAGTTGCCACTCTCTGTGAGTATCTGCGGGCGTGAGGGATGGGGGAGCTTGGCGCAACTGTGACACTCTGGGACACCAGGCGGGGCGCAGAGAGCCAGGCCATGGTGGTGGCGGACGGAGCTCAGAGCGGCCGACGGGGCTCCAAGGCGCGGACCAGCCTGTTGTGTTGGCAACCATGAGAAAGTAGGTCACGGAGCCCCCACCCTCAGGACTAATGCCCACTGGAGCAGTGACACTCAGGGCCCGGGAAAGTACCTGCCGGTGGGAAGGGCAGGCACTGGGACGAGCTGGAGCATGGGGACGGGGGCTGGGGGCCGCGCGTAAGGAGGGTGGGCCCTGTGACCCAGCTCCAGCTGGTCCCAGCCACGCAGGCCTCAGCCCGAAGTCGCGGGGCTACGTGACTGGATCTCCCTGCTCACCAGTGTGGCCTTCTGGCCCAAGAAGGAGAAGGGAGACCGGGAATGGCCTGGGAGGGCCTGTGCCAGCCCTGCGTGACTCCCGTAAACCTCAGGGGCCGCGGGGTATCCGGAGGCCAGAGCTGGAAGTGGGAGAAAGGCCACAGCACCGCACCAAGGGTGGGTTCTGGGCCAGGGCCAGGGCCAGCGAGAGCAGGAGGCCGGTGTCCTGCTGGGTCAGACACCCGCAGGCTAGTCCCTGACTGGCCGCCAGCCACCTGGGGAGACTGCATGAATACGTGCAGGCCTGGCTGGCATCTGGTCTCCCGGCGGGCAGGCGGGCAGGTGGTCCCGCTGCAGCCACCTCCCCACTCCTGCCTCTGAATCCGGCTTCTCCAGCCTGGGCCGGGCTTCCTAACAGGCAGGCTTTCTGGGAGCAGAGGGTCAGGCAAGAGGGGCGGCGGGCTAGGGGTCTGGTGGGCGTGAGGCCTCCCAGGGGCTCCCTCTTCCCCAGGGGCAGAGGCTCTCAGGGGAGAGACCCAGGGACTGCATGCTCGGTTGCAGCTCCATCATCCCCAGAGTTCGCTTGCGACCCTTTGTGACACCCCTCCTGCCCCTCCCTGCTCCCATCCCAATCCCAGGCAATCATTGGTTTCTCTCCTCTTCTCTTCTTTCTTTTCTTTATAAAAACGACTTATTTTTAATGTCAGCATTACGCGTTAGGACAACAGCGGCCCGTTTGAGCAGAGGGATTGTTGGATTGTGAAGTGGGCCCAGCGACCACTCCACAGCAGGCACAGAAGGGTCTGCAGACGGCAAACGCAACACTTCTCCAGTGTAGAAATAGCGCCGCACCTAAACTGCACGCTCCGTGCACCAAAATGTAAGATTCGCTTCCTCCCACAGCTTTTTTGTCACTGTGGAACACTTTGCGTTTTCTAGAGCTTTATATGAGTGGGTCATAGAGTATGCATTCTTTTTTGTCTGGCTTCTTCAGCTCAGCACAACTATTTAGTGATTTGCCGATGTTTTGGGTGTGTTGATAGTTCTTTCCTTTCACTGCAGAGTAGCATCCCGTCGTCCTCAGCTCTGCGGATGTCTTGAACCAAAAGCCCACAGTCAGGATGACCACCTGTGCAGGCTTGGCCAGCATCCGGCCCCCAGGATGGCCACCGCTGGGGGCCAAGCAGGGTGGAATGGCTTCAGAGCTCCCATCCCAGAGGACGGTCGTGACCTGGCCGGTCTGGTGGTTCTCCGGCAGACCCTGCTTGCAAGGCTGTTCTTCGTGGACCTGACTCAGAGCCCGCCCAGAGCAAAAAGTCTTCCCCAAGGGCATTTGTCACAACTATCTGAAAGAAATCCTCCAGTTTCATGGCTGCCTGTGGAGGCGGACAACAGCCGGCACAGACAACGGTCAAACAAAAGGCTTAAGCAGAGAAACTGGGCCACGGCAAGTGTGCGGGTGCTTTGAAAGCCTTCGTCTGACCGGCCCCTGGGGGCTGGGAAGGCCGTGCCCAATGACAGGCTGTTCCCACTGAGTCTCAGCTCTGGCCAATCTGGCGCTCGGGCCAGCAGGGAGTGCGGCCTAAGGCAGCGCTGGGAGCGACACTCCCCCCACCCCTCACCCCCACCCACAGAGTCCCTCGCAAAGGCTGGGAGGCTCACCGGCAGGCACCACACGCTTCCGGAAATCCCTGTCCGCCACTGGCCGATCACTAAGCTAACCGAGGAGGTGATTTCAGGGTCCGTGCCCAGCGCGCACTACAAATGCTACAGAATTCATTCGGGAAAGTCACTGAACAAACCACCACCACCCCACGGAAGGGGAGGGGTCTGGCTTCTAGAATTGCCACATGACATTGCCTAAAAATATTTAGTTTCAGCCCCAAAATTACAAAGATGCAAAGAAACGGAAAAGTATGGCCCATAGACAAGCGGGGGAAAAGCTGTAGGAAGTGTCTCAGACGTTGGACTTTCTTAGACAAGGAATTTAAATCAGTTATTAGGTCAGTTCACAGAAATAAAGGAACCCATGTCTCTAGAACTGAAGCGTGAGAATGGTGTCTCCCCAGACAGTACCCTGGGATGTGGTGGGCTGGTCTGGGGGGCCCTCTGCACCCTCTCACAGCCCCCGGAGCTGCCTGGGGGTGGCTGCCCTCAGAAAGCAGAGCGGAGAGGCTCCAGACGCCCCTGCACCGCCCAGCCCCACACAGCGAGGGACGGGGGGAGGGCAGCCACAGCCGGCCTCCGAGTGGGCGCGGCCACTGCGGCACCTGAGCTGGACGCACTCGGCCCGGAGGACAGACTGACTCCACGGGATGAAAGTGGAGAAAGGGAGTCAGCTATTGGGAGAGAGGTGGAAACCGGTGCCACGTGGCTCTGCAAAGGGCTGAGAGATGGCCCCTGGCTGTGAGCCTCTCTGAGCCCTTTGCTTTTTAGCAAAGTGGCGGTCGTGACCCCTGCCCTCCCCCGGTTTCTCCCTCAGGGCCCCCCCGAGGAGGGGCTCCTGTCCCTGGGCCACCTTCGCTCCCTGGAGCCCTAGGCCCCCAGCCTGCAGGCTTACGGGGTGTTTGCTTACTGTTAGCACCGGGAGAGGCTAACAGAGCAGTGGCGCTCCGTGTGGGCACCAGTAACTGGGCCTCCGGGGGGCTGCCAGGCTCACCTCGTGCCCCTCTGCGGCCGAAGAACAAGACTGTGGGACATGGACGTGGGAGGGTGAGGCCAGGGGCAATGTGTCCACCTGGGCCACCCTCCCTGCACAGCTGAGCCCAAGCTCTGGGCAAACAGGCCACCCACATACCCACCTGGGGAATAGGGTCATCTCTAGACACTGCCCAAAGGAGGGGAATGGGACAGGCGGTTTGCACACCCCTCGAAAGGAGCACCCTCTGACCCTGGGTTTAGGTACCCAAGGCAGGGGTGGGGGCCGGGCTGGGTTCTCGCAGGATCTGAGACATGAAAGAGAGCAAGTCTGTATCTTCATGTGGGAACAATTTTTTAAAAATTTTTTTTATTTAGGACTTCATGTTTTTGGAGTAGTTTTACTCGGAGAGTTTCCATATTTCCCTTCCCTCCACATGTGCGCGGCCTCCCCCATGGTAAGAACCCCTCACCACAGTGGGATGTTCGTCACAATGACAGCCGAAGTCTGTGGTTTACATTAGGGTTCACTCCTGGTGTCGCACATTCTATGGTTCAGGCAACTGAGTGACATGCTGACATGTATCCGTCATAACATCCCATAGAATAACTTCACTGTGTTCTGTCTACTCATCCCGGCCCCTATAAACCCTGGCCACCACTAATCTGTCACTGTCTCTATAGTTTTGCCTTTTCCAGAATGTCACAGAGTTGGAGTCCTGCGGTGTGGGGCCTTTTCAGATGGGCTTCGCTTACTTGGTGACACGCATTTAAGTTCCCTCCATGCCTTTTCATTGCCTCATAGCTCATTTCTTTTTAGCACTGAATAGTATTCCACCATCTGGACGGGCCACAGCTTGTTCGTCTACCACCTACGGAGGGATGTCTGGGTTGCTTCCCAGTTTTGGTGATTAGGAGTAAGCTGCTAGAAACATCACATCCACGTGCAGGATTTTGTGTGGACATACGTTTTCAGGTCCTTTGGGTAAATACAAGGAGTGGGATGGCTGGATCATGACAGCAGGTTTAGTCTTGTAAGAAACCGCCAAGCTGTCGTCCAGCGTGGCCCTGCCGCATCGCGTCTTCCCCGAGTTCCTGGGGCTCCACGTCTCACCAACGCTCCGTGCTGTCCATGTCCTGGGCTCTGTCATTCCAGTCGCTGTGTAGTGGTGCCTTATTGTGTTGAATCTGCATTTCCCTGATGACATACGATATGGAGCATCTCTTCCTAAGTGAGGCACCATCCACCTATTTTCTAGGGAGATCAGAGATAGGCAGTGAGGCCGTCGGCCGCCTCAGAAAGAGTATTTTCAGTGGAAACAGCACGTAGGAGCGGAAAGAAATGGAGGTTTGGTCAGATGTGCTTGTCTCTTCCTGGCAGTGTGATCTGAACTCCTCTGAGTCTCGTCTGTGAAATGGGGCAACCTCCCCCCTTCACTTGACCCAGCGAGGGTTAAAGGAGGTGGTCAAGTGCCTGGAAGAATTCAGTAAACGCTGCGGCGGGGATGGAAGTCGAACTGCACTGGACTGAGGTGCTGGAGAAGGAAGAAATTAGGATGATGAACAGATTATGTTTTTCAAGGATATAAACAGAGTTCACAGAAAATGAAGTACAAAAGGCCACTGACCGTGAAGTTACACTTCACTCAAACTGAGAAACGCAGATGAAAGTGGTACGACGTCGGGGACAGACGCGTACTCAGCGGGTAGGAATGTAAGTCTGTCCCCTTGGGATGGCAATTTGGCCCTATCTACGAAATACTCAACATACCCTTAGACTCAGCATTCTCCTGCTAAGGTCTCCTTGTAATTGCCCTTTAAAATCTGTGAGGACGGGTGCAGGCGTGTTCTCTGCAGCAATCAGGGCGCCGCTCAGGAAGTGCGGTCTTTGTGCCGGAATACGGAACAGTCACTCAAAAGAAACCATATCCAAAGGATAGAGATAAAGGAAAACATTTGCAAAAAGAAAAAAGCAGGACCCTGCTTGCAAAACAATGTGAACAGTCCGCTTGAGTTTGCGTAGCCTTGGAGAAGTCACGGAAGGTTATCTCTGGGCCATGAGGCCGCGGGGGCAGGAATTTTCCCCCCAGAGACATGGCCTCACGGGGCTCTGGTGCTTGTCCTAATGGCTTATGCTTTTTTCTTAGCGTGTGGTACATTCGCGATAAAATAAACCTTTGACTAGAAGATTTGAAGGGGATGCTGGCTAAAGAAGTTCAGGATGGGCGGGCAGGGGGTGGGGTTTGTAAGGCGGAACTGAAGCAGAGGACACGTGCTGTTATCCCCTACCTGCGGTGACTGTCCTTGGGTGACTATCCCAGGGAGGCAGGAGGTGGAGGGACAAGGCCTGACTCCACTGACCGACTAGGTGGCCTCCATTCCCTCATGTTGATCAGCCTGTGCCAGTGAGATGCAAATATTGCTAATGCGGGGTGACACATGCCCCCATCACAGGGGACACAGGTGCGTGGCGGTCACAAGGGGAGCCCACGCTGCAGTCCTGCCAAGGTATGGCCGGCTCATCCTGCAGGTCCTCATTCGCCTTTCCCTGGGGCTCCTTCCCCACAGTCTTATTGGCCCCTGGAAACTGAGCCCTGTCACAGGGACTTCTGCTGTCCTGCTTGCCGCCAAGTTGAAGCGGGGACTGCTACTCCATGGCCTATGGGTCTAGGTCCCACCCAGACTGGCCTCTGAGCTTCTCACTTCCACGCAACCTCCCTGCGATGCCTTGCTGGTGACTGGGCTCCATGGCACCAACTAGTCACTTCATCAGGACACAAGGCATCTGCTGCAGAGCCAGTGTTGGGCTGGGTGCCAGAGGTCCAGGGAGATGAGAGGTGTGGGGAGGACCGGCAGGGCTTTGATCACACCTGGAGCACTGGATGCTAGGAGAGGGGACCTGGGGTCACCCACTGGGGAGACTGTGGGAGCCCCTCACTCCAGGGGAAAAGCCAAGTTTTGAGGCCGCAGTTAAGGGCTAACTGAAGAAGGGAAAAAGAAAGGAGGCAGGACGTGGGGAGGCAGCAGGTGTGAGGGAGCCCTGGGAGCTCCCTGCAGCCTTGGCGACGGCAGAGTCCCAGCAGGGCCCATGGGGAGGATCCCTGAGTGTCAGGAGTGGACCTGCCCCTAAGCGCTCTTGACGTGAGGCCCAAGGGTCAGAGTGAGAAACACACAGATGTCACGGGAATCTACCAAGGAGCTTACTTCATTTACTCAATCGTGTTTATTAGAAATATTGGGCTGGCCAAAGTTCACTTAGTTTTTTCTGTACGATGGCTCTAGTAGTGCTTAGTTCTTTAACTTCGAGACAATTTATCAGAGTATATTGTGATAGCTGTCACATCAGCATGCATTTAAAAAAACGGTGAACTTTTGTGAAGCCATTTTAATATTGAAGATGGAAGAAGAAATACAACATTTTTTGGTGTATTATGCTTTATTATTTCAAGAAAGGTAAAAAAGCAACTGAAATGCAAAAAAAGACTTGTGCAGTGTGTGGAAAAGGTGCTGTGACTGATCAAATGCGTCAAAAGCGGTTTGCGAAGTTTCGTGGTACTATAGACATTTTGGCCAAATAATCCTTTGCTGTGGGGCTGTCTTAGGCGTGGGAGGGTGTTTAGCAGCGCCCCTGGCCTCTCCCCACTGGAAGTCAATAGCAGGAGACAGCTGATATACTCAAAATATCCACATCAATAAAGTTACTGGTGAAAACGAAAAATGTGTCTTTTATTTTATGGGAAAAGCTAATTGGACTTTTTGGCCAACCCAGTATGTTTTAGTGACTATCAGAGTTAGGCCCTAAGTTACCTGAATGTGCTCACGACAGCTGTTTGATTTAGAAATTCTGATCAAACTAAATGTTATAGGTAGATTTTCAATATAAAATTTTCCGTTATGCTTTTTAAAACCTAGAACACTAGGACTTTAGGTCTAAAAGTGTCCATCTGCAACTTTAGTGGTTAAACTTGTGTTAACAGTTGAGAATTACTTAGAGCTCCCCAACTGAACAATTACTTGGATCATTTCAGACACCTGTGAGGAAAAATCACGATGAAGGGAGAGACCTAAGGACACGCGCTGGGAAACAGCGGAGGGGCAGAGGGGACCCTTCCAGCTTCGCAGTTTAAGATCTCAAAATCTGCTTAGCTGACGAATGAAAGGATGCATTCAAACTGAATTAACAGGAAATGACATATTATGAAATAGGCATATAAAATTTAATCCCTTTGGTTTAAAATACATCTTCAAAGATACAATTAAAAACAATAAACAAAATCAATTTCATAAAACAAAATAGAAAATATTGTTATATGACCCGTGTCCCATGAATCTTACCTTAGAAAACCAATTTAGTTCACATACTTCATTATAATATTTTAACATAAGAATGTAACTATCAATCCTACTTATACAAACAAGCTCCCTGAACCTAAAGATACCCGTGATTTTGTTATAAAATTCTGCTTTTCAGTATTTTTACATATTTAAACCCGTGTACAGAATGCTCCCTGCCACGGTGACACAGTCTCGTGGGTTCACGAATGCTTCCGCAGCCGTGGTGCTCCGGGAGCTCAGAGCGCGGGGGCTGGCAGAGCACGCCGCGCCCCCCAGCAGGATAGGGCGCGCGCTCCCCTCGGGGCTGCGCCGCCTGCTGGGCAGCAGCACGAGGTGCGCTGCGGCTGCTGCCCGCTCACTGTCGGCGGCACGTGACTGACGTCAGCACGCACACCACACAGGAGCTGCAAGAGTGGTTTTCCTTTACTTCATTTGTTAAACAGTGCAGAAATCCAAAAAATAACGCTCTCCAAAGTAAATAGAGTCGGTCACCTGGGCAGGTTTTGTTACACTATGGGGAGACTGCTGTATTTAGAGGTGTGTTTGAGGGGTCCACTGAGCACACGTGCTGCCTGCTCGGTGCACATGACCAGAAACAAGCTTCCGTCTGGGCGGAGGCTTTCAGGCGGCTCTCACTGCGTGTCCTCGCTGCATGTGCACAGACACCGCATGTATATATTATCTATTTATATAGGAGAGTATGTACACATTTACAGACACGGCCCTTCGAGAGTGTATTGCACTTACATAAACCATAGCATCAGCTTCACTGACGCACACTGTGTGACCCGCTGAAGCTCTTCATGAGAAAGGCAGTCGCTGAGTTCAAGGAAGTAGCAGAGGAAGACTCAGTAACGTGGTCTATTTGAGTAAACATCTGAGGGGTGAAGAGGGGTTACAGGGAAAGAGTGGATCCTGTCTCCTCGGGGCGCCGCCCCCACTAACCTGTGGCAGGTGGCTGCGCTGAGCTCAGGTCAGGGCACAAAACCCCCCAAAGCCACGCCCACTGGCTTTTCTCACTTGCCCTGGGGGGCAGGCCCCTAACATGAGACAGGGGACGTTTCCCAGTATTTTCAGTCTGACCATTGTGCTAAACGCCTGAAACTAACACAAATATTGAACATAACCTGTAATAAAAAAATATTTTTATAAATAATGTAGCAGATATCCTAAAGGTTCCCAGAGAGTCTATTAAGTATTGGAACAAGGTTTTCGCTTTCAGTCCTAAATATTTGTATCAGAAAATTCAAACGCAGTAATAGCTGTGGAAGTCTGTCACCCGAGGAGCGCGGGCGCAGTGCGCTCGGCACCCTCTCCGAGCCCAGTGCGGCGCAGCTCCCCATCAGGAGTCCCTTCTGCCGGTGCGTGTGTTTGGAAGGTAGCCACCCGGTGTCCCAACGGCGTCACAAGCAACAGGACCTACGTGACACCTTCGTGGAACTCTTGGGGACCCGGGGCCAGGTCGCCTCAGATCTCTGTGAGGGTGAGCCTGTAGGACCCCCCCGCCTCTTCCACCTGCAGCTGGAAGGTGTCCTCGTTGGAGTAGTGCTTCACGATGTTGTCGTCCATGTTCACCAGGATCCTGGGGGGCCACACACACGTACTCAGCCCGCTCGCTCTAGAGGCAGAGCCGGGCTATGGGCGCTCTGCCACCTACTAGCTGTGACACGCAAGGCGAACTATTCACACTCCCTAAGCCTCGACTTCCCCAGCTAGGGCACAGGGACGACAGAGTGCCCATCTTAGTCGTGAGGACTAAGAGAGGGCTCAAGGAGGTGCCGGAAACAGTGCAGGGCGCGTGCTCGACAAAACGCGGGCTCGTTTCCTGTTCTGCTTCGGCCTGGGGTCGTCACCCGTAAGCGGTAGCTATTGTCATAAACATGGTAAAGCCAGAGAAGCAGCCCTGCAATGGCCTGGGCTTAGAAAGCGCATCAATAAAATTAACCTATGGGGCCTGAAGCCCCAGTTTCCCGACAAATGACCTTCCTGGCAAGTTATCCTTAAAGTTTAATCGAATCACCACTAAGTCCAGCCCTTCCCACTAGGCCATCTACAAAACCCCAATTAGGGTTTGCTTTAGAATTAAACCAAAACATTTTTATACTGTACCCTGCTTACTCACGCCAAACAGCACAGACACTTAAACAGAACTAAAAATACTGACTTCTGGACAAGGAAGCACTGTCCTGGGGCTGAAAACACAACCCTGGGCAGGAGGGCGGAGCGGCAGGGGCCGCGGCTCTGCAGCCGGTTGGGACCTGGCCCGGATCTGGGCCTGGGCACCGATCTGGTCTGGTCTCGGGCAAGTCTCAGGCTCTGGGCCCTCGTCTGTAAACTTTGCACAGTGATGCCCACCGCAGAGGGCAACTCGAAAGGCAACGTGCGGAACACCCGACCCAGTGCCTGATCCCCGATGGGGCTCTACAACGGGGCAGCGCCAGAGGCGTCGGGGTAAACTTCACAGTGGGCTCGGGAGCTTGCAGCCATGTCATTGCTGCTGAGAATGCAAAGAGCAAATACAAATTTTTCTTGAGAAAAACCCCACAAAGATGTCTGAGAAAGGTGGATCAATGTCATGGGGTAATTTAAGAGAGAGCACATTCTCGCATTCACCTCTCTGTTTCTGGGCCGCGTATAGACACGCGGGAACAGAAGTGAAGCCAGGTAATGTGACCTCACTTGGGCACCAGGCATGCAGTAAAAACTCACCCTTTTTTACATTTCTTGAATATTTTCCCAATCTTGTCATGGGGAACATCATATTTGTCAGAGATCTGAAAGAGCAATGAAAAATAATTATAAAATGTTCTAATGGCTTTAACGTACAAACTATATTAATATACTGCAATAGTCACTCAACTTTGTTTTCAAAACTGCACATGCAAAGACATACGTGAGTCCATACCCCGGGGAGGGATATTACCTGCCTTTGGCGGGGGCTGGAATCAGGGGCTTTATTTCCCCCTAGTTTACAGGTGTCCACAAATTATTATGTGGTCACAGTTTTCAAACAGGAGTTTTTAAAATTTTATTTATTTATTTCACAGGCAGAAGAAAAGGGGTGGGGGGGAGAGAGAGAGAGAGAGAGAGAGAAATATTGATCAGTTGCCTTCTGTTCATGCCCTGACTGGGATCAAACCTGCAACCCAGGCATGTGCCCTGACTGGGGACAGAACCCGTGACCTTTTGGTTTATGGGATGACACCCAACCAACCGAGCCACTCTGGGGAGGGCTACAGAGCAGTTTTAAGTTTACAGAAAGACTGAGCAGAAAGTACCGAGTTGCTCATCGCCTGTCCCCCAAGTTCCCTGGCTATTCATCGACACCTCCCACGGGTGTGCCGCGCCTGTTCCATGCAGTGGGCCAGCGCCACCAAACGTTATGGCCTAAAGCCCACCATTTCCATTAGGTTCACTCTCTGTGGGGTATGTTCCATAGATTTTGACAAACACATAGTGACATAGGTCCACGTAGTCACAGGCATTCCCCAACCAGGGTACAAAGGCCTTGCCCTGGGGTCAGCCAATTCGAATCGGCTCCAGCTCACTCTCGGCCGGCAGGTGGCCTCTCTGACCACAGGCTCCCTCATCAGTGAAGCGAGACGCTCCCCACGTCCCCCTGTGGGGACGTGAGGGCCACCGTGTGTCCAGCAACACACAGCTGGGAATTTCAAATATAGAGCTATGGGGAAGACAGAGCATTTCTGTGTCTCACAGCCTGAGAGCAGCACTCGTGCCAATCTGCCCAGAGCCTCCTGGGAGCAGTGAGGACTCCTGCGGGGTCACTAGGTTCTGGCAACCATGGCTGCAGCTGCTGGTGTGTGGCCCTCCGCCCTGCTCAGCCTCAGCACCCCCATTTCGTGGTCCATGAGTGGTCCACACTGTGCGGTGACATCAGAATGGTGCCATCTTGGAGGCTTTCCTTCCTGGCACAGAGGCTCTCTTTGAAGCACAAGCAGTTTGCACTGTCCGAGGCTTCACTTGGAGCTGTTGTGCCAACCAGCCCCCCGTGGGGGTCACTGCCCCCCCCCCCCACCTGCGAGCGAAGCTCGAGGCAGCACTGAGCAGCGGGGTCTCCAAGGACGGACTTCCAGGTCACTTTCAGTCTAACAAAAACAGCCTTTCAAGCCAAACCTCAGCTCCCAACACACACACCCGCCCGTGTCTTTTCTGCCCTGCTGGACAGTGATACTTGGCATGCTGGTGGGACCCCAGCCCCAAGAAAAGCAAGGGCGGCGAGGAGGTCTCCATGCGCTGTGAACAATTACACGTGCACGGTAGATCTTGACGTTTTCCACTCTCCTCGCCCGATAATCA
>PVJD01012321.1:0-25242 GCA_004026545.1 Mormoops blainvillei
AAACCCAACAAAGCCTGGCTAAATTTTCTGGGTAGCCTGCTCTCCGGCACTGCTCTCTCAGAGACACACAGCTTAGTCTGAGAAATGAAGTTAATTTGCAAAGTGATATTTCAGTCTTTTCTTAGGCAACCCAAGAAAGCTTTAGATTGGTGGTGCTTTTTAATAAACCAAGAATTACATCAGACAGTGAGCTAAAATTCTTTCTAATTTAGCTCAGGGAAAAAAGTAGTAAAAGACTCTCAAAAATATGTTGTTCGCAGTGGTAGCTATTAGAGATCTCAGTAAAATGGTGATCATTTCCCTCTCACTGTGCTAATAAGGACCACTAGAGTCCTTATTGGACTCTAGTCTCAAGGTATTTGATACCTTGAGTTGCCGAGGTATCAAAGCAAAGGTCAAAGGGGAACTCAACAGAGGCACCAGTTTCTGGGAATAGCGGGAAGGGTAAAAGCAGAGTGATCTTGGCGAGCCCAGTGCCTGCGGGTGGGGCGTGGGCGGGGGTTGCTCGGTCCCTTCACCTCCAGCAGCGACTTCCCAATAGTATATCAAGTTCCCACAGAAGTATCCAACGCAGGCCCCAGAGCTGGAGAATTCAGTTTTCATGGCTAGAAATTGCTGTAAGAAAAAACTAATGTCTGAGAAATTTGAACATCAGGCATTTGTCTGCTCTGTGGGCTGGGTCAGACTGTCCTGGCATGCTACCTACAAAGAGGACCAGGGCTGCTAACTAATATTTACTGAGCAATTTCAAGGTGCAAAGGCTCTTTTTTATATATTTTTTAAATCTTCACCTGAGGACATGCTTATTGATTTTAGAGAGAGGGGAAGGGAAGGAGAGAAACATCAGTGCGAGTGAGCGACATCAATCGGTTGCCACTCAGTCACAGGCATCCTGTCTGGGGACTGAACCCACAACCTAAGTATGTACCCTGACTGGGAATCAAACCAGCAACCTTTCTGCTTATGGGACAATGCTCTGACCAACTGAACCACACCAGTCAAGGCAAAGGCTCTCGATGTATGTTAACTTATTTAGTGCCTCCACACACACACGACTCTGAAAGACAGTTACTGTCAGCCCCCTTTTACAGAGGACAAAGCGGACTCAGAGAGGTGAAGTAACCATCACAAGAGTATAGAGATGGTAGGTGTCAGAGCCAAGAATTGAACCTACATCTGTTTGAGTATATATTGTTCATGCTTTTCTCACCAGTGTTTTCTGCATCCACCTCTGGGCGCCTATGTCAGTTCACATTTACAGGAGACTTAATACACTGGCCATCACCAGCATGATCCAATGTAAAAACCAGACAGCAAATTTAGATTAACTAGTCTTTGCTTATGTTTTACTCAAAGGGAATAATTAGAGTAAAAGTAGGATTTTCAGAGCTCTTGTATTTTTAGGCCTAAATATAATAATCTCCATTACTAAGGGATTTCTATTCACAATAGCCAGAATTACAGAGCAGTAGGAAGAGGGGACTTAAAGGATTGTTGATATATGTCACATCAAACATTCCCACTGTGTCATACGAAAGAGTCCCAGTGACTTAGCCCTCTGAGATTTAAAGCAGGGAAATTCTTAGTTCAAATCCTACTTCTACTACTTTCTACTCAGCATATAGTTAAGTACCCAATAAATTTTAGCTGTACTTATTAATATTGATCAGCAGCACAAAGAAAATACCTAAAAATACCACAGTATGGGAATTCCTGGGTGGAGGGGGACCTGAAAAATATGTGCCATGATTTTTCGCCAAAATCTGAATATTAGTCAAGCCTTCTGATGATTCTTTTCTGATTTAGATTTTCATAATAATAAGGAAATTTTTGTTTTAATGCCTTTTCTTTTATCATCTGAAATTAATATGGATAGTACTTCTGGGTTTTTCTATGTAAACAACATAAAGAATGAACGCAGCAGTGACAGAGCAGTTAAAGTATTATTAGTGAAACAGATCCTGAATATTGGCCTTTTTACTGTAATTTATTTACTCACCTAATGTATCTCTCAGAGTTTTTCCCCTTCCCTCTTGCCTGATCAGCCAAGTCAGTTTGTCTAGCAGCTTACGTTTTCTACCCTTTTAAGTAATCCTCGAAGTTTGCAACTTGCAGCCCACATCAGCAGATTTGCCCTTTTGCAATTGGCAAAAAAAAGGGTTTACCATGTGTTTCAAAGTAGAGGTGGGAGTATGGTGTCATAGGGATTTATGCCAGCATGACTCTGGAAACAGCAATTGTTAGATAACTAGTGAATTGAAGCCAAAAAAGAGAATTAAGAACATTATTTTTGGAGGTGTTTATATCTGTAGGCATCTACAGCAATATATTCATTGCCTTTCTTTAGGATAAAATGATACACTTTTAAGTGGCATCATGTGACGTCATTCATTAATTGAAGCTACAGAATAATTTGGTCTGGAATCTCAAGCATCCCAAACTTACTTTAGCTGATGCAGTATCTTTTTCTGAACTCTTTAAAATTGTGGTTATATATAGTTCTTGGCTTTAAGAGGAGGTTGGAATTGGGTAATTGTACACTTCCTTCATCCTCAAAACCCAGCTGAAAATAAAAGTCGGTGGGCCTGAGGTCAGGGCGCTGAGGAGCGGGGTGTAGGAGTGGGATTTAAACTTTCTTTTGTTAGCTGGTATTGTGTGTTCTTAAAAATATGCCTAAAAAATTTAACAGGATGTTGATGTGTCCATGTGTGTGAATTTTCAGATTACTGGAGTGAGAGTGACAAGGAAGAAGCAGATACTCCATCAACACCCAAACAGGACAGCCCTCCACCGCCCTACGATACATACCCACGGCCTCCCTCTGTAAGTCATCGACAGGAATGTACTTAATACAGCATCAGATTCTTTGACCTACAACATCACTTTGCATGTTAAAAAAAAGATATGTGGTGAACTGCGCATCATACCTCAGCTTCTTAGGGGGAAAGAAAATAGGGAGTCTGAAATATGCAGAGAATATTTAATCAGGAAAAATAGTAACCACCGATTTCAGGCATAATAAACATCTGACTAGTTTTATTAAGCAAACATATAAAACATACTGTTTGTATCAGAGTAGCTCTCCTTTCCTTCGTAGATTCTTTTTAATTTTTTTTATTATTTTTTGGTATATTTTATTGATTATGCTATTACAGCTGTCTCATTTTTTCCTCCCCTTTATCCCCTCTGCACTGCACCCCATCCCACCACCCCCTCGTCAACATTTTCCCGCCACCACTTTCCCCAGCCCCACCCACCCCCACCTCCCACCCTCCATCCTTCCCCCATTTGGCTTTGTCCATGGGTCCTTCCTGCATGTTCCTTGATGACCCTTCACCTTCTTTTCCCCTGTTATTCCCTGCCCTCCTCCCCTCCCAGAGTAGCTTTTGTGAAAAGAACAGCAAAAATATTTTCATAGAAAAAGCTTTGTAAATTGACCTTATCTGTTTCACATTAATAAAGTTCATTCCTATGTCCTTTAAAATCAACTCATAAAAATTAAGGTTATATGTGTATTGCCCATGTTTTGGCATGTAGCTTTTTGAGACAGCCATGGGGTCTGGTTTAATGTATATGTTTATAAGGTGCTCCAGACCTCTTAAACTTGGGTAAATTATTCTGCGTATAAACTATACTTTGATCTTTTAATAGGGTGAACAGCTCTTCTGATTTGCTTGGGACTATCTCACTTTATGCCCATTTCCCAACAGATTTAGTGAGAGTGTCTTAGTAGCGTCCCACTTTAGACAATACATTGCATGGTCGCGGTACCATGATGGTCAACTCTGCCTGTCTTGGGACTGAGTCTTCCACACGGGAAATGGAAGCTGGATTTAGGTGACAACAGCAAACCTAATTTCACCTCCATATTACTACAGGGGATTTTTAATAAGAAAGGTGCTGTGTGAGATGTTGATAGAATTCTAGGCCTTGGCCTTCTCAACCTTGGCTGCAAAGAAGAATCACCTGTGGAATGTTTAAAAATGCAGATGTTCAGGCCCAATGCAAACATATTAAATCAGAATATTTGGGCCTGCACATAACTCAGTGGTCTGGATTGTAAACTTTTCTAGAACAGTCTATTCATCTACATACTTCCTGGCCTAGCTCAGCACTGGCACTTATTAAGTGCTTAATAAATATTTCTGAAATAAATGAATGGGTACTTTTGGCTAATTACTAAAAGGGAAGCCACATTTTTAATAAAATGTTTGAAGACAATGTCTGTTACCTAAGGAGAACAAGAGAAAAGTGGAAAAAATACAGAACTGTCCCTATCCGTATGCACATTTCTTTTATAAATGCTGAAGTTTACTGAGTGCAACAGAATGCAAGGACGAGCTATAGAAATGAAATAATGAAGTCCGTGACAAGGTATAGTTTATATCATATCTTCTCTAAGACATCAGGGTCTAAATAATTCCTTTAAAATATTTATAAAAGAGGAAGAAAGGGAAACTGCACCTTCACCAAAGAGCTCTTTAATCATAACAACAGGTGAATTCCAAGAACAAAACTAGTCACATTGTTAGTAACACATGAGAAGATAAACTGCGCACAGAAAATGCCACATAGCTTCTCCTTTACCCCGAGGTAAAGCATGCACTTTCCCTTCAGCTAGGCTTGTCCTCAGCCCCATTCGTGATGATCGCATGCGATAAATCTGGCTTCTCCTGCCGGAACAGAGCCTGTGCTGGCCTGCGAGCCCCCAGAGCTAGAGTAAGGCTTGTGCCAGTAGCCGCGCCTGCCAATGTTCTATAGCACTCACTTGATGCCCGTAGTCCCTGGGTTGTGCTTTTCACTGTAACATATATTTCCAAGCTTTAAATTCCAGGGATAAAAATAGTCCATTTTTCTTTTGTGTTTATATATCCCGAAGTGCCTGTACTCAAATCAAATTCTAATCCCCATCAGAATATCATCTCATGCTACCTACATTTTTAATGCTCTAAAAGTTGCCAGAGTTCACGAGGCCATCGAGCTTTTCCTTGGCGCCCGTAGGAGCACACGTTCGCCTGTGAGGGAGAGGAAGAATTCCGTCCTGTCACAGGCACTTTGTTTCGACATCCCAAAGCCTCTCTCTTTACTCTCACCCCGGGCTCCGTAAACTCTGGAAATAGGAATATGGCAACAATTCTTCAGGATTTCAAATGTGTACAGATTTTTAAAACTTCAATTATTCGTTTAGCTGCTGGATAGTTCTTACATAACGGCTCCCATTTTCTAGTACTTCCGTTGTTGTACACATTTGCATTAATGTGCGAGATTTTTCCTGAGAACCTGGTACGGTTGCATTTCGGCACATCTGCATCTCAGTCTCATAAAATGTCATCTGGGGCCTAACCCTGAGGCATTTGAAAACTTGACTAGTCATTAACTCTCAACTAGCAAATGTTACCTGGTGGAAATTAAACATGTTTCTTGGTGATAGAAGTGGTCCACTATTTCTGTAGAGACTCATCAAAGGCTCCTTTCCACAGATGAGTTGCGCCAGTCCTTATGTGGAAGCAAAACACAGCCGGCTGTCCTCCACAGAGACCTCTCAGTCTCAGTCTTCTCACGAGGAGTTTCGTCAGGAAGTGACTGGGAGCAGTGCAGTGTCCCCCATTCGCAAGACAGCCAGCCAGCGCCGCTCCTGGCAGGATTTAATTGAGACGCCCCTGACAAGCTCAGGATTACACTATCTTCAGACTCTGCCCCTGGAGGATTCTGTCTTCTCTGACTCCGTGGCCATGTCCCCAGAGCACAGGCGGCAGTCCACCCTTCCGACTCAGAAATGCCACCTCCAGGATCACTATGGGCCTTACCCATTAGCCGAGAGCGAGCGGATGCAAGTGTTAAATGGAAATGGGGGCAAGCCTCGAAGTTTTACTCTGCCTCGAGATAGCGGGTTCAACCACTGCTGTCTGAATGCGCCAGTTAGTGCCTGTGACCCACAGGATGACGTGCAGCCCACAGAGGTGGAGGAAGAGGAGGAGGAGGAGGAGGAGGAAGGGGAGGCAGCAGGGGAAAACATAGGAGACAAAAGTAAGTATATTGATGGAGATTCTTAGCCTGTGTACACAGAGTCCTAACCTTTTCAAACTTCTTATTTTAAGAATGTAGAATTTTGTTTCCCTTTTTTTCTTAAAATAATGGTCTCGCTGCATAGGAAGTTAGGTATCCCTTGGTGTCCTACGTTCAGAACTTAAGTAACTTGGGGGAAAAGATGAGTAATGAAACCTCTATCCCAGGAGGCCCATAGCTAGAGCAAATAACTTTTTTCTCTGATTACCCATGAGCCTTTTAAGGTTAATGGTACTCATTTCTTTTTCATCCTCCTCTTGGCCCCTTTCTTCTCACTTGCATGCATCATCCCTTTGGTCCACAATTGTTGTCCCCTGAGTCTGGGTTAAGAAGCTATATGTACTTCAAGGAGGGTGTTAGCAGAACCTTGGTTGAAAAGCAAATGAATACACACTCGCAGACACACATACAGCTCAAAAATCCAGGAGTTTTTCTAAGAAAAATAATTCACATAGTATTTCTATCAACCACAAAGACCCAAATTTATGTCTGGGAACCAGTTTGCCAAAAACACCCATTTACTTTTTTAGTATGTACATGGATTACAAAATTCAGTTTATGGGAATCAACTCTTAAAAAAGACAAGTCAATTAAGTAACCCTCTAGCTTGTTGAAATTAAGAGTATGTTTACTAGTTATCAAGCTCTTTATCCACCATGCCATACCAAGCATCTGTTTATAACTAATGTGATACACCAGTTCAGAAACCCAGGCTAGTTTAAGGAAACAGTTATAATTTGGTTATTTTATTTAAAAAGAAAGTCTAGGTCAGCCTATAAATGTTGAATCTTAAATACAAAGAAATATATAGAAGAAATAATATAAAACTGTTTAGATCTCTTTACTCAAAACAAAGTCTAGGCCAGTTAGTGCAGATGACCTGAGCCAATGTTGCTAGAAACACAGCCCCTGGTTTGGTCCTTCTAGGGCATTATACTAGCCTTTGTAAAGGATGCAAACAGTCTGTACCCTTCAGCCCATTTCGTGAGTATATGAGACTTTGATTACAGGGTATGTTTGTGGAAGTACTTCATTACAACTGAAAACAACTCAAAGCTCACAGGTTACCAGCTCGTTCAAGTTTAGCTCATTCCAAATGAGGGTCCTTTGGCAATTATTAACAGGAAAATACAGTGAACTTCCTTTAATGGTAAGGATCTTCATTGCATTCTTTAATGGGAATTAAATTATGACTCGTATCATCAAAATATGAGTTGCTTATGATAAAATTCATAGGTTAAACCAGTTCCCACATAAATTATGTTTTAGCCAAAATCTCTGTGAAGAACATCAAAAAGGTAAACTGCTGGTGCAGGAAAGATAATTACCATCTATATTACCTACCAAACCCTGTCAACATTCACATTTATTAGACATTATGGAAGAGTTTTATGGAAAAAATATCTGGGAGCTATGTTAGGCCTCTGTAGGAGTTCTGGCAAACATGATAATACATTTTTAATATAATTATCTAAATTATTACGTTTTTTTGTAAAATTTACCTGAAGATGAGTTAAAAAGTTCATTTCAGCTGTCACCCAGGTACTACACAACTACCGTAACTATTTCAGGCTTGTTCAGTACCACAAAGCAGAAAGCACGTGCTAGACCTGAAAGGAAACCCCAGACCCTGTTCTCACCCCTCCTTCGGGCTCCAGTAGCCCGTAGAGCATCTCTAGGTACATGACTTTTAGTCTTTTTTCTCCTAGTGTCTCTTTTTTTCTTTTGCTGTTTGGTTGATTTGATTTCTTTTAACCATATAGATGCTCTCTTAAATCTATGGGTTTTTCCTTCAGGTTCCCGAATAATTCAAGTGGGCAGTTATTTGGTACCACTTTCCATCTTTTTTCAGTGGGTTCTCCCTTTGCGGAATACTTGTGATAAGGCAGAACAGCCCCAGGAAGTGTGTCTGTAAATTTGGTATTGCACATTTGAACTTTATGGTTCAATATTGTGGGGCAGTCCATGCTATTGCAGTCAGCACTGCTTCTCTAAAGGTGGCCTTGTACTATCTTTCAGGGTCCCATTTCTTTCTGGGTATTTTTCCATAAATCTTGCCACTTGATGTCTCAGTGTCCTTCAAACTGTTCTCAACAGAGCAGTGCTTTTCATGCTTGCAAAGAAGTTGCTTCGTATTTAATGGAATGTATATTTGCCTCCCTAACGATGCTTTTGCTGCATTACCGTTTGAAGTGTTTAGGAGTGTACAATTTGATGAACACTTCATTTGGGAAACATCAGCTCTAAAATCAGTGTTTTCAAAAGAACCTCTAAGGTCTAGTTAAGGGGTGTTGTGCTCATGACTGCCCTGGGCTGACCATTAGGAGTAAATATTCCAGGCTGTGTATTCAAATCAAGCTGCTTGGTGTTTTAACAACAGAGTGAAATGCATACTGGAGTAGAAGCCGTAACCATTCCATCAGCCTCAGATGTATGGCATGCCCTCCAATATGGAGTGCTCAGTATGCTACCACACGGGTCAGCAGGCAACCGTGCTTGTTAGAATCAAAGTCTAACAGCCATTTGTTTCTAACTGTCCTGCTCCCCGCCAGCATTCGGTTTGACCTACTAAAGTGAATTTGCACTAATCAAGTACAGACCTACAGAGGAACTAAGTTTCAAGTCTCCAGCTCCAAACATTTTTCTTAGTGTGCCAAGAAATCAAAAATAGGAAGTGTCAGGAGTGTGGGCAGAAGGAGTCATGGAAGAAAACATGAAAATACAGTCTATGTTCTACTTTAAGGGTAAAGAATTATGTCATCAACCAAACCCCTTTTTTATCATTTACATTTATTTTAACTTTATAAAACATATATTATATAGTGTTTATGAGTTTCCGAAGCAATCTAAGAAGTGAAATGTACCTAAGTCTGTGACCTATATGTTCAATTCGGTCCTGCTTATGAAGTGTAAATTTAGCCTTGTTTAGAAGAGACATCAGTGTGTTCTCATGATTGGACTACCTTTTGTCTTCTTTTGAAATTCACTTATTTAACTGAGTCAATACTGATTTTTTCTCAGGTTGAACTCATTTTAGTCTAAAATGGATGGTACTAAAAGTACACAAATGAGACCTGTCTTGTTTTCCTTTGACTGAAAAGCCAGCTTGCACATTAATTATCCTGACCTACTTCACTGGCATTTGGGAGAAGACAAGTAATTTCCTATTATCCCAATTAGCAGTTTTGAAGCTTACTGAAGTGCGGGACTTATAATACTTCAGTTAAATTAAATTATAAATTATGTCAACCTATGCAAATTTTAAGGAGTGTAAATCATAAAAGTGTGGGACAAAGTATAAAGATACATTTCATTCAGAAATCATCTGCCATAACACTAAAATACTGTTTTGGTTAATGCAGCTTGAAGTCTGCTTGAAATAGTTTTCTTTCCTTTGCCATAGGCAATTTAAATGAGGTTTTCAAAAACTTTATCCCTTGATCCTGCAGATTTCCCTTCTGGCCCATTTCTAAGAGTATTCTTTATCAGCCATACGTTCTCAGTGCCTCCATATACTCAATGAAGTTATAATGTTCTCTTTTTGATTGTCTTGGAAATAACCGACCAGTATTCTCACTTAATTTGCACATTTATTAACTTGGTCTTAGAAATCTAAAGCAAAACCTATCAGGTTTGGGTCAGGGGGAGGAAGAGGGCAGATAAAATCTGTTTCCTTGTAACTATAATACACCTCAAGATACCTGGTCAAGATATTTATCGATGCTTTCAAAATGAAATCAGCTGAGAAACATATTTTAAAGTTATTTTTTCGAGTCTTAACATCCCTTGCACACTATTGCAGCCAAGTGGCCTAATAACAAATTATCTAGCAGAGAGGGTAGATAATGACTACCAACTCAGGGCAGAAAAACACTAATCCCCTTCAATCATTTTAAAGAGTCCTAGAGTAATTTCCTGAAGAACTTCTAAAGGCAATGAATTTTATTTTTAAGAACATTCAGGTAGGAAATGTGTGGGCAAGGGGAAGATATTTCTAGAATATGAAATCGTGTTAAAGGAAAAAAAGGAGCAAGTAGAAAATAAAGAATAATTTTTAAGTACTTTTTACAGTCTTAATTTATTGTCAAGATAAATTATGCACAAACACAAAAAATTTAAAAGAGTATAATCATCAGTAATATCTTAAATTATAGTTTGGGTCTAAAGGTAATAGGTGGAAAAGATATATAAGCATTGTGAATAAAAAGACATTAATTAAAGTCAAGAAAAAATAGCAGAGAACCTTAAATATGGCACTTTTGTTAATTTAAGGGCACCATTCTTGGCTGGTTCTGTAACAAATACATATAAATAAAGGACACAAAAAAATCTATAAAGTAGTAAACAAATATTCTCTTACTACCTTCTTGTCTGATTTTGAAGACTGTTAGACATTAAACACTAAAGTTTAAATAATAGAGTCTCCATAATTCTGATATTGATTATAGCTTGGATTTTTAATCACACCTCCCTCATTTTTTTGGCCTAAATAATGAGAAGAAGTTATCATCTTAATTTATAGAAATTTCAGAGGTGCAGTTGTTCTGGAGTGAATTGAATGGCTCTGCAGTGTCAGGGATCTCGGTTAACTTTTCATGTAATGATAACAGCTCCAAGCTGTTATCGCTTCTTATAAGATAGCACCCAGAAAGCCAAAGACAGGGTCCATCTTTAGTCCTTTTTGCAATATTCAGGAAAATTTCCTGGATTCTTCCAGCAGACTTAGCTTCACATTCCACTGACCAAGCCTGCACCACATGCCCACGCTGAAGTTGCAATGGAAGTGGAATGGTTATGAATAGTTTGGACTAACCATGATTTGTTTTTACGATCATAAAGAAGAGAAGTGTACCAAACTGTTTATCTACATGAGCCTCTCTCTTGTTTTATTTTTATATATATATATATATATAAATAAATAAAATATCCTCAAATGATTTGTTCAAACAGTGTTTCACTCTTTGAGAAAATATATATGCAGACACATACCATATGATCATGCCATATCATTTAAGTCTTGGCAGTAACAAAATGCTAGATATCTAAGAGGGAATAAATATTACATATAGCTAGTTAGATATAATTACTGTTGACTTTTGAAATGAATAAACATGTTTTCCTATAAACACTAAATGACCAGAACTTAGAATACAATCTGTGGAGATGTTCCTCAGTTCAAATCCATGCTCTGTCACTCTACCGCCTGCAAGCAGTGTGACTGATCAAGCTACCTAACACCTCTAGACCTCAGTGTCTTCGTCGTTAAATCGGATGGTACCAGTATTGATGAGGTTGGATGAGGATTAAATGAGGTAATGCCAAAAGACACTTAGTTTCCATATCTGACACACTGTAAGTCTCTCCAATAACTGTTTTATAATTATGTGACTTATGTAGATTTTATGCAGATTTGAATTTAGGCAAAGAGGATAATTATAATACTTAAATAGTGAATTGGTCCTGGCAAACCTCACTAAATAACATTTACCTGGCTATATGACCTAACTTTGTTCAGTTTCAGCTGTTTTTGTAGGTCAAAATGATGACATATCAGCAATTTTTTATGTTTCAACATAATATATTAGCCATGTTCTAGGCGCTAAAATAAAAATGTACCTCATTCCAAATTCTTATCACTCGCTACTCCTTTCCCTTTTGACACTGGACATTTAGGAACTCAAAAGAAACCTTGTATTCCAAATAGCACTAACCTTATCATGTATATTTACTGAAATATGTATTTCTAGGTCTTGCCATTTAGGTCTCAGTTCAAATATTTTCCCCTCAGAGTCCTACCCTGACAACCCAGTCTGACCCAGATGTCCCCCTGCCACCACCACCATTCATCCCCTAGTATCTACTCTATTTTATAGTCTTCACAGCTTTATCACTATACGTATAATATCAAATACTGTCTACCGATTTACTTTTCATCTCTACCCACCAGAATATAAGTTTCTTAAAAGCAGAGATTTTATTCCTATCTTGTACACACCATCGTAGGCCAGGTGTTATTGGATGAATTAATGAGTGGGTGAATGAGTGACTGAGTGAATAAATAAATAGTAGCTAACCCCTTTTGCCACCAATTATTTTCCATTTTAGTAATTATATAATAGTTAAAGCTAAAGTGATTGTTTTAGCAATTGTGTGACATAAAACAGAAATCAAAGCATTGTAAAATTCTTCATTTGGGGTGTTTTGTGAGGGGAAGGACAAGACTACATGTGCTTGGGCACCACAAAACTGGGATGCTAATAACTAGAATTCCTGCTCTTTGTATTATGACTCATTTAGAGTCACCTTCTCTATTGTTGAACCTCTTCTCTTCCTGCCTGTTTCACCCCCATTTGAAATATGAAATCCATAAGAATATGACATGTGAGATAACTAGTTCATTATTAGAAACTATATTTTCCAGCACCCCTAGGCAGTTGTTTTTCCTACAAAAATCTGCGGCCTGTGGAAGGAAGGCTGGCTCCATTGGAAGTCACCCATCACCTAGCTTCATCCTGATTCATTTGCAAAACATGTTGAAATTGCAACCTGTACTTCAATGAATAACCAATAGCCCTGCATCAGCCAGGAAAATAATCTCAGGAATGTTAATAAGTAATGAAGCCAGATTTAATGGTAAAAGAATGAATTCTAGATGCTACGAAGTTGCTGTGCAACTTTGTGTGGCCAGATAAGAACTAAAGCTCACATAAAAGGATGACAAACCCCTCACCAGAATAAAAAGACAAGTTATGATTTACAATTTGTTTTACCAAGAAAAATTGTTGGGTTCAGCTTTGCTATTACTCGATACTGTTTTAACACATCAAAAAAGCAAGCCAGTTTTCTTCAGACCATTAATAGCATATTATCAGTTTCTCAGTGGAGCACTTTCTTGCTTATTTTACGGGGACCTGTCCTGTGTTCTGTCTCCTTTTACCTTGGTCACCCTTGCCAGAGAAGGTTGAAGTCACAGATGACTCCTTTTCCCCTCCTCTACATATTAAATCCACCTCATATGGTTACCAACTACAAGAAGATGCTAGCTTAAAACATAATAGGATTGTACTGCAAAACATACTTTGGAAGTTTTTCAGTTTTCCTGTATGTTTTTCTTTTGTTGTTTAATTGAAAAGTATTAACTTGCTTATTGTTAAAGAAACCAATAAATACATACAGACAGGCATGAAACAATGATGAACATAAAAAGCAACCTTCTTCTTACTCTGTAGAAATAACTTCTGTTAAAAATTAAGGTTTTAAAATATAATTATTTTATGAATTTGTTTTCCTCCTATATTTTTTCCTGTAACTCAATATGAGTAGAGAGGCATGGTATGGTTTAATTGGCTTTCAGCTAAAGTTTTTCCTCTGCAGTTTTTTTATGTGACCTTAGCTTATAATAAACAACAATCTTGTGAGATAACTTACATATCACCTCAGAACCCAGCCACAAGGCCAGCATATATTACCCTAGAAAATGCAGCAGTGACCTGTTGATCCTTTCAAAAATGGTGGAAGGAGAAATGTGAAAATAAATGACAAAGGATATGCATGCACACTTATACCCCACACACACCCATACACATCAGAAGTTCCTTGCCCACCTGCTTCATGCCTTGGTGCCGTCTGGCTTTTGGCCAGTCTTCTTTATGGAGGCCTTCCCACGCTGTCAGCTTATTTCAAAGCCCTGTGATGAAAACAGCTAAACCAGAACCAGACCGCTAAAAAACCATAACAAGTCGAACTTTCAAAGGCAAGAATGTGGAATTCAGGGATGGACTTCAGAACTACCCCATCTGGTGGTCAGAGTTTACCTGTGGCTTTTAACTTCAAGTTAGAAAACGCTAAACCTTCTACTAAACCATCTCCCTTACTTATCTTTTGCAGTGTTCTCACAAGTTCCATTCTCCTAGCCCCTCAGACTTTCCTATGTTTAGCCATAAACAAGTTTTAGCCCTATTATTTGGTCTTAATAGCTCAAGATATTATATGCTGAAATTTTTCCTTTAATGGAAAAATACTGTCACTAATATGTCATCCAATAAGAAAAAATTGCCCATTACTATATATTTTAAGAGCAAAAGTGACCACTGCTCATAAAAATATTTTAATATTTAAATCTCATACTTGAGAATTTCTAGAAGATTCTTGTCTCAGGAATGCAATATGACAACTTTATATATATTTGTTTCTATTATAAACACAAAGTATGCCAATAAAATAAACTTCCTGAGTTATTTCAAGAAATTGTAGAATACTTAAAAATAAGACCGACAGTTATTAAACTTATTCATTTATTTCAGAGCTATAAATTCTTTAACATTCTTAGTTATGGATTCCTTAACATTTCAATGTCTATATTTAACCTAGTAAAATGCAAACTAAACCTCCATATTGTACTTTTGATCTGCTGTATCAATATATATAATCCAGTTAGTTCTAAGCATGTATTCATTCACTCATATTTATTTATTCAATAGACATTACTTATTTACTACATTGTTAAAAGTATATCTGGCTCTTCCATAAGTCTACTTACAATAAAAATTTATAAATTATCTTTGAGAAATACGAAAAATCTTTCTTTCTGATAACATGAAACACCAAATAATTCAAAGTATATGGCATCTTTGCTACCTTGTGCAAAATGATTTTCTCTAGTAACCAATTTATAATATTATAAAAATGATTCTTTGAGAGATGACACAAGAAAATATGTTTATTTTAGGGCACTGTGACCTCTGAAAAATTTATAAAACTGATCAGAACCAGATGAGATCACTTTTAGGGCTATTTCTGATTTGGCTCATTCCTTGAACATACTGGTTGGGGAAAATGAATTCTGTTTACTGAGCTATACCAATTAACACAAATCAGATGTCTAATAATCTTAATTGATTTCTACTATAAAATGAGGAAGCATCTTCTCAATCATCAAAGAAATATTAATTTATGTTCAGTATAATATAACATTGGCCATAGTGTTATATTGACATTATATACTCACCATACATTAATATTTCTTGATGATTGAGATGTTCTAAATTTTATAGTACAACTAATATTGAATTTGATTATGTGAAAAACTGTTGATATTAGCAAAGTGTCAAATACAGAAAATTATACTGTATATTGAATGTCTATTTTAGGGAAATTTGAACCTTAACATTTTAAAGAGTTTTACACTCTTTCACATTTATAATCCCTAGTCTTCCATGATTTTGAATCTGATATTATGCTATTTCTCTTTTGATAAATCGTTCATAGACTATATTGACTTAATGCCTAAGGTCTATTCATTTAAGACCTCCAAATTTTTTAGCCATTATTTTACTGGTTCCTTTATCTATAATTTTTTCGTTAAGTTGTTATTGTTGGACTAATTTAGAGTCTAATTTGTAACTTATGAAATGTATATTTTAAAGCAATCATTTGCTTTAAAATTCTTGGTGAGAGAAAATAGCTCAGAACTTCAGCATCACAAAATTTAAACTTTCTACCTTTTCCTCTGAGCATCTCAGCTGTTTTCTCCTTGTTCTTTGACAATGCAAACATACAAGGTTTTTTATGCCCGTCCTAAAAAGAACAGGGAGGAGGAACATCTTGGAATCAGTGTGGCTTTAATACAGACCTTTTGCCAATCCTGACAGTAATAAGCCCCACCTCTCACTGGGAACTCTATTGTCTTCTTATACTCTGAGTAGTTTCTGGGCAGCCATTTTTTTAATTTCGCATCTTAAGCTCTAAGTGTCATGATCTTATATTAACCTAATTAGAAGGATTGTGCCTCAGCACTAAAAATAGGAAAGGTGTTTACCATTCTAATTCAGTACAAATGCCAAATAGCTTTACTAAATAACTAATCAAGAAGTTAATCTCTGAACGCTTCTTTGAATATGTAACACTTTTTCTTTCTTTTTTTCTCTCTTCTTATGTGTTACTGTGAGTGGTTTCTCTCTGGTAAATTCTATAGAGGTCATTTTTAATTCTTTATATTAAGGTAAATAATTCATTTAACAGATAAATTGTTTTTTGTTGGAATAGGCATGTAACGTGCTATGCTGTATGTAATTATGCATAATAATTACCCATTTCACGATTGAACTTAAGAGTTTTAAATATTCACCCTCTCACCTAATACAGAAATACATTTTATGTATTTGAAAAACTGTTCTGGAGGTAATGCTTGAATATGTTAGGGACTCGGAACTTACTGCCCACAGAGACAGAGCATTCCACGCTGGATGGCTCTAGTTAAAAAGTTCTTCCTTACATCAGGTACAAAAGCTGACTTCTTATAAATTTCTACTTATGCATCTTGACATTGCAAATTAGAAAAAAATACAGAGCAAGTATTTGAAAGGCTGACATGTAGTGGAAGGATGAGAGTCTTTGAAGTTCCAGGGGATGTAATAGATGGAAGGTACAGGGAGGCTGATTTTAGATTGATACTAGGGAAAACATTCCAATGATTGCATTTGCCCACAAGTGGAATAAATGACCTTGTCATCTTAGTGGACTCCCTGTCACTCAGTGTTTAAGAAGGGGCTGAAACCAGCTACCAGTCAGGGCTTCCTGGGCTAGCGGGAAAGTTGAACTTGACAGCTTCTTCTAACTCTAAGGTTTTACGGTTCTCTTCAGTATAATGACCTCGCCTTTGCTCTCACCATAGTGCCCTGCACAGTGTACATGCCTAGAACTATACGATGGAATTCTGTTATGTAACATAATTCGTGTTGTCTGATTTCTGAGCTGGATGCATATAATCACCTTAACTTTATATCTATGACATGAGTTCTAGATAACTCACTACCCTGGTTAGCTCATCTGTTACATCTTGTTTCCTTTTAGTGCACTTATGCCAAGTGTGTTGGAACTATTGCAGTGATCTGGACGCCATATTTTTGTTTACATAATTAATCAGTTTAACCTACTCGCTGTTCGCTCCTATAATGCTTTAATGTTACCAAGTCATAAATAGCATGCCGCACTTATTTACTTTACATTTTAACCTAAGTGAAACTATTTATATTTATTTCCGTTAAAATTTTGACCTCTCAGGTTTCACCCAGCACTATTCAGTTCTATCAAGAATGTTCAGAGTGTGTTTTATCATCTATGATGTTAATTATCCCTCCTATTGCTGAATAACCCTCCAATGTTCTAAGCATCCTTTCTGTTTTCACTGCTTTATTGATTAAGGAAAGAGCATTTCTAAAGAAAACATTTTAAAGAAAAAAGGAAGCAATGATGGAGCTTTACAGCATTCAATCTGACATTTTATTCAGTCATTCAAAGTCCTTCTCTGGATTCACCTAATAGTAATATCGTTCAGTTGGCATTACAGTACTTTATTCATAAGGATATTGTACAAAATTTCATCCTATGTAAGATGCACTGCCAGTGACTTTCCTCTAGACTCCCAACCTAGAGATACCATCCAGGAAAAATAATAGTTTAAAATGCTTAATTCGTATTGAATCCCTGTTGAGCCTTCAGTTGAAATTTAAAAGTGAAACTCCTCCCAATCATAATCTATTCTAAAACTTCACTATGTACCTATATCAGGTTTATCATTGTGTTTTCTGTAGAACCCATGCTGGCTTTTGTTCGCTTGAATAAGAGAAGTTGCTTTAATCAGTAAGACTCAAGACATTCTGACAGTCACCCTAAACTAATATCCAAACAATTCGATCAATTCCTAAGACTATTCTGCTACTTTAAAGAGACCACAAAGTAAGTCTTAGTAGTCCCGTTTATGGAGAAGTATTATTTTTTAACTTCCTAGTATGAAGACTTTTCTCCTTGTAGTAAAAAAAAAGCCTAAAATATTGAGGCCATAAATTTCCACTTTCTTTTGTCATTAAAAAAATTTTTTTCACTCTTCAGTTTTTTCACAAGCCTCAGCTGAATATTTGCCTTCCTGGCACTCTTCTTACAAGCAACTGGTATTATTTTCTGCTTGTTAATTCCTAGTGGCCTCTTATTCCACGTTTTGTAGAAATCCTCCTTAAACGAAAACTTTTGCTAAGGAACTTTCTTGTGACTATCTTGACTTAAGCTGCATCTCCTTCCCGTCGTTCATTGGGACAGTTTACATTTCTGTTACAAGAATTTCATTTTTTTTTAAATTGATCTCTGAAAAATCATCATTTGTCTGTCTAAAGTTTTAAAATCATGTTTCTTACCCAGGGTCCATATCTGACTGTGTGTTTTCTCTCCTCGCCACCAGAAAAACATAAACAAAATTACAGAATTTCTTCCAGTCCCCTTCATGTCTAGAGTGCCACTTGGTTCTTCTCTGTTGTTCATTATTAGATCCCACATACATTTTTACTCATGTCTTTATATTTTTGAGACATGAAATTTTCAGGATTTTAGTGTACACAGCAATTACTTACATGAATTAATCTCATTTTAACATATTAAATCCTATAGTTAATATATTGGCGACAAGAAAAAAAATTGGAGCGCAGGTTATATCACATTATATTATCTCATTTTCATAAAGTTTCATAGAAACTGATCTGCCAGTTTTTATACTGCAAATAATGGGAAAACTGGAGCTATAAAAATCAGGTGACTTCATTGGAACAGTTAGCAAGATTTTTAATCCTTTGTTTTTGCATCCCTCAATAAATACCAGAATGTGCCAGGATAGAATATTAGAATCATACAGAACTTACTGCTCACAGAATCTAATAAGTTTAAGAAAATAATATCAAAGATTTCTAGTAACTTAGTTTTTAGACCAGAGTCCACTTCCTGACTAGCCATATTCCTTGATCAACTGCTTTCAGTGGTTCCTAAGAATTATTATTTCTACACTGTTACCCAACTCACATTCCCTGTAAGTTATAGCTTTAAATTGTAGAAACAAGTTGCATTCAAATCTCTTCATGTTAAGCCCTTTTATATGAGATAATGATGTCAGTATTTTTTTAAAACTGTACTACCAATTTATGCTCTAAAAAGCTTATGGGGTTACATTTGAGTATTTCCATTTATTAGATATCTTGCTGGAATGTATCCAGTGCTAGATATGTGCTGCCAGTCTATTAAAAAAAAGGATATTTATTGAAGGTGTACTTTTATTATGAATTTTAGAGAATACATTGTGAGATTTTATAATGTATGATTTAAGGAAAAGTAATGTTGAACTACATTGTCCATGTTCCTTGAGATTTTTACATGTAGCTAGTAATATACCTCTCCCGACTGAGTAATTAACCTAGCTAATGGTAAAAACAAACAAACCAACAAACTAGATTTAGCCCTTCAAAAAATGAGTTGCCTATGGATCACTGAGCATGTGTGTAGTAAACAAGGTTTATAGCATATAATTCATTGTCATGGAACCAAGACTATTTAAATATTAAATAAAACTATTTGAGGGGTTTTATAGGTTATAAAATACTGCATACTGTTGGAAGAAGAATGACACAGGTATCCAAAAATTGGTTTATGATCAATTATAATATGGAGAATAAAAAAAGAGAATAGAATAACTGTTCTTCTATAATTCCAGCTATTATTTTGAGCAGTGAGTTTATAAATGACTTTCAGGTTTTTAGAGTTTAATAGATAAATCCCAGCAATGATAATGAGACAGCCAAGTTACCTGAATGACTCACTGTTTAAGCATCAATAATATTTCTGCTGGTGGCATCAAATCGGTCTTCAGTTTCTGAAATGTGTAAGGAAGACCTATGCATTACTAATATTCAGCACTACCTTTTTAGTAAATTGAGATGATTGGCATCGACTAGGAACTTCGTCAGTTAATAAATTTTTTCACAAAATGTGGAGCTATTCTAATTCATTCTATGTCTTGTTTAAAAAGAGAAAAAGAAGGAAAAAGGCATAACACAGTTTGTTGAGGTTGTTTTGTTTTGTTTTGACATTTATCAAAAGCTTGCTAAGTGGGCTTGTTTATCATCCTAAAGGTGAAATATTAAAAGCAATCATGAACCAGATGTTTCAAGGGGTCATATATCTGACCAATAACTAAAAACTCAAGAACATTTTATTTATTGTATTTGCAATTGAGATTAGTGCCGTTAAAATGATAATTGTGCCCATGAAGTTATAATTCTTATGGCTAAAGAATGAGGGGCAGTGGGGAATCCCTTTCTGATGTGAAAAGGAATAGGCTACCCTTACATTTTCTGTCGTGACTTGTTCCATTGGTTTGTTAAATTATCTACCTAAGCTTTTATTTTATTCATTGCTCAATTTCTAAAATCAGAGGTTATCTTAGATTGCAGGTGCCTGACATACTTCTACATTACCCCCAATAGCTCATAATTCAGGTGCTTATTGCCCAATTAAATGCAAGTGTGATATAAGTCATTAGATTTGAGAAAAGGAGACAATACTAATTCCTGTGTTATAATTGTCTCTAATGAAATGATTGAATCTTTAGCAAAACCACTTAATCGATCCACTGATATTATAAGAAATCAGATATTTTTAGTAATTGGAGAATGCTTACTTAGAATTAAAACAATCTTAAATCAGTTTTCCAAATAGATTATTAAAAGCATGTTATAAAAGTTTTAAAATGAATGAACAAATAGGTAAATATTTGGGTAATTTGGACTACTCTGTTATTTTTTCAATATTTTATGGAAATACGGAGATGAATAGAAATGTAATATGGCATTTTAAAATGTTAAAACTGTAACAAATGGTTATATCATAATGGTATTGATTTTGTCTGATCCATGTGGTAAGGGAGCCTACTCATTCAAAATCTTCTAAAAGGACCACATTTTAAATATAGCAATAAAACCATATCAAGCAATTTGACTGCAACCCTTCCAACAGCTCCCCAGGGTAGTAAGGTGATCAGATATTTTTTTGCAGTAGTTTCTTCTAATCAGCCTCTGTCAACAGTAGACCTTTAGGCAGTGTATTTATAGGCTATGTTTATTAACTTGGCAATCTAGGACATTCAAAGAAAACACCCTTTAGCAGTGGATAGATTCTCACTTCATATAAGGTCTAGATCATTCTTCCTTGACCTAACAGTGCCATAAATAGCATTCTTTGACCTCAGTGACTTATCTTCCTAAGGTTCCCCCGCTACCACGTATTTCATATCAAAGACTTACAGTAGATCTTACTAAAATAACAAAAAATCTAGTGAGGTAAAGCATTTTACCTGGTTGTTTAATAGAATTCTTTATTCTGTGTTCAGCTTAGACCTCATATACTTACACATTAAAATAAAATATATTTTAGTGATTTAATTCCATTCAAGTAATATTTATGGAGCAGCCACAACGTCCCAAGTACCCACTCTGCTAAGTGCTTTAAAAAAATGATTTTTAAAAATCACAGATAGACAACTTTGTCATCTAATTGGAGAGAAAAACCTACAAATGTAATTTATTTGCAACAAATGTGCAGCATATGAAATGTCTTAAAAGATGAATATGCTAAGTTTCAAGAAAACACTTAAAAGATCTTGATTATTTCCGCCTTGGGAAATCAGACAAGGCCTCACAGCCATTTAATCTGGACAAGCAAAATTTCACCAGGATCAAAAGAAGAGAAGTTACATTCTATGAGGTAAAAAAGAGCATCGGCAAGGGCAAAAATGAAAAAAAAACAAAGAATAATTTATGGAAATATGGCATATAGTAATAGATAGGTGCAAATGAGACAAAAAACTATCCTACAACTAAAATATGAAGCTCCTGGTATTCTGTGTTCATAAGTTTGGATTGTATCCTAAAATTTTTCAAAACAAAAAACCCTCATGATGGAAAGCCTCTGGATATCTCAGTAGGAAGGTGACATATTCAGATGTAAGTTTCAGAAAGGCCACTCTGATGGCAGCATAGAAGATGTATTGGTGTGGGGGAGTACAAGAGAGATAAGGAGACCATATAGGAAACTTTCAGCAGTTCAGATGAGAGGTGTTTTATCCTCTGCAAATGTGGAGGCAAAAAGCTATCTACTCAAAGGAAGTTCTGCAGATAGAGAATGGTCTTGAAGGGTTTTACGGAAGCTTGGAGCCCCTCCAATGGGCAATTGGAAATTGAGCTAGCCACATACTAATAAGAGGTCTGTCAAGTAGTCCTGAATGACCAAAAGACAGAAAACACAAATTTAGAACAGCGCCAGTCATCATGGAAATACAGTTTTCTCTAGTAATGCTCAGTGGTCAGGCAAGAATAAAAAAGCTGGTGGTTGAATTTTGCAAAAGGTACATGCTATGCATATGCAAGAAGGCCAGGGAATTGAGGGGCCTAGTCAGTGGTGTAAATTGGAAAGGCAGCGAATTCAGGAGGGGACTGTGTTCTTGATGAGATCAAAGATTAGACATAGCGGAAGAAATAGGAGAGGAAGCTGTGATCGGGGAGAGCTGTAATACTTCAGAGGCCACGTGGTTCGCCAAGATGACAAGCAGAGATGTGTGATGTTTTCGGATTTAACAGCAAGATTACAACACAGAGGATACTTGTATTTCAAAACAACCCTTCAATATCCCTCTTTATGTTTGCATTTTTAAGAAAAAAAACTTTGGAACACTTTGCCACATTAGTGTATAAAATAAGCTCTCTAATGCAAGAGGGAAACATCCATTGATATGGAAAATAAAGCCAATTTACATTAATGATTTATTATGTATTTCAGTTGATTAGTGGAATATATTCAATGAACAGAAGTTATAAGAAAGTGAAAATTGAAGATGTTTTAACTTGCTACCTCCATTGTAAAGTAAATCTCAATTAACTCATTTCAGTCAAATTTACAGCATCATTAACTAACTAGTCAGGCTTTTAATAAAATAATTTTAAATATGATTTCAAGGATATTCTGAATAGAATGGTTGAATTATATTTATTTGTCCTTTTACTTTCACTATTGTCTCAGGAAAACTTTTCATCTTTCCTATGGACTACACCTGTCCGTTGACTGAAAGACATTTTGGTGATTTATATTTTCTATAAAGATATGCTATATAGTCTGGACTTGGGATGCAATCTGCAAAGCTAGGCATGCCCATAAATCTGAATCTTTCATTCTTTTCTCATGCAGAGAGAGAAGATACTTTTTAAGAATTGCCTTACCTAAGGAAAAGCCAACCCATCTATAGTATGGTGCATTTTTTTTAAATCCTATAGATTTTTTGAACACATTCATCTATTGCAAATAGTAGCTAACTTTTTAAATGACTGCTAACTTTTCTAAGGCACTATTCTAAGGTCCTGGCATAATAGAACTCATTTAGTTCTCACAACAGCTCTAAAACATAAATACTATTATCCTTACCTTATAGATGAGGACACAGTTTAAATACCGTGATCTGGGACTCCAGCTAGTGAATGGCAGATAAGAGCATCAGACTAACATTCTGACAGCAGAGTGTATGCTCTCGATCACATATTGCCCCCTCAGATCTAACATTTAAATTCAGGTTAAAATTTAGCAAAAAAAGTTTCCATTTTCTTTATATATAAACCTATATAAAGGAACCTAAAATTTTTAGTTTTTATCATAGCAGGTCAAGATCACCACTAATATGGTCTATCAAGTAAAGCAAAAACCTGCACTCCACTTTATTTTTTATTGTTAAAATTATAATTAGTGTACTTTTCAATTATAATTAACCAGTGTCCAAAAGCTATGTACCATGATATATATAAACAGTGAAACAATTTCACCACTCGAGTCTAAACTCTCTTAGTATTTTATACTTTGACAGGATTCCTTTTATAGCTAATTTGTGCCAAGTTAATATTGAGTTTTTTTTAAAAAGCTCTATCCCAAGAATGTCTTGAGATCAATTTGAAAAGTATTTTGTGTGGTAGCCAAAGTTATTCTTTTACATTTTCTTTCCAAACCCCACTTTATCCATCCTCTTTGAAACAATCCAAATCTTTCTGCCTTTTTTTGTATCAGCTAAAGGATCTTTTTATTTATTTTTTAATCTTTTAGGATATGGAAAAGCAACAGATTTAGGAGTAAAATTGGGAGATGCCACTGATCTTCTCAGTTCCTACTCACAGATGCTAAATCTGATGTATTGTGGGTGACTGTGTTTTCTCTCCTGATAAAACATTACTTCCTATCACCTCTAGCAAACCTGAAAAGTGGATTCATGTGCCCTGAACAGAACTATTTAAGAATGCAACATTTACACTTTCATCTGTTTCCAACTTCGAATTTCTCACTTGTGTTATGCAATATGTAGTATGAAAGTTCATTACCAAAGTAAACTCTAGTGAAATTCTCACATTTTCTGCAGCTTCTTTCAAGATATTGCATGTAAAAGCACTTCAGAAAGTGGAAAGCAAAATAGATTAGATGAATTTTGTAAAAACAATAATGCTGCTGTTAATCTCCTAGATCCTATTTAAGAAAACCAAATTCAGAACTAGTGAATCAATTATTACTTTTAACTCATATATTCTGGCTTTTGATTTGACATTTTAGTAGTAATTGATGTGGGTATCTGTAACCTACCTTTCTTAAGAAATTGCCATGGCAACTCCTGAGGTATGGTACCAGCTCACTGGAGCTTCCTGCTTTGTTGACGCTAAATACAGAAGCTGCATTTGATTTCAGCTTGTCTGTTTCTAGAGGGAGCAAAGTACCACAGTTTTTTGCACTTCCCCACCTGACTTTTTCATTGCCATGGAGATCTACCCACACAACTAAGACCTGAAACCATTCCTAGTATGACCGAAACTAAGACCTTGAATCAAAGTGTATTGTTTTGTTAAAGAAGAGTTCCTTCCTCTGCTTTTGAAGTATTTATTCATTTTCCACAAACAGAAAACAGGCTTTTTAGTGCCATGCTGAAGATTTACAATAAGGAGGAAAGAAAATGTCATCATGACATTTTCCCTGGTCAGGTTCTGGTTTTGCATGTAAATATGATATATACTCTGCATAGTCAATCACTATGGAGTAATGTTTCATTTCAAATTGTGTCACAGTTTTCCCAAATAGTAGTAAACACATTTAGTGTACACTTCACAGTGGTCTTAAAATGCTGCTTGTAATTCTAGTTTGGGATTGTCTAAATTTGTCTTTAAATCCAGTATTGGTGTCTGTTAGATTAGTTCTGTACTTGCTCACAATAAAATCAGTATGAGAAAAGTTATTCTAGCATCTTCATCATAACTATATAAATCCAGTTGTAGCTGATGAATTATC